>WBNM01009864.1:0-15556 GCA_013399055.1 Ramphastos sulfuratus | reverse complement strand
TCTTTGCTGCCCACTTATAAAGACACAGCAGAGTTCTGAGATTGAAGAATAAAAGTACAATTTCTGGGGTCCACCTCTTGGACCTTTCTGGTCCTCCTAGAGGACTCAACTTCATGGGCCTTCTTAAGGGGCAACTAGCCTCAAATCACCACACTCATGCTCCAGAAAGCAAAAGCAAAAGTTGGTAGTTAATGATTAGGGAGGAGATGAGAACACCCCACCAAACCGTCAGCTGAAACCCCATGTTCTTCGAAACAGCTGCAGTGCTATGGAAACATTGCTGTAACTATAACATTTTGCTGCTTGAAGAAACCACTCACTCAAGAGGACCCAGTTCTCTCAAGAGGACACAGTCTGTACTTCCTCTACTATAGCTAGAAGAGAAGGCTTCAAGGAGACCTTATAGTAGCTTTCCAGTATCTGAAAGGGGCCTATAGGAAGGCTGGGGAAGGACTATTTACAAGGTCTTGTAATGACAGAGCAAGGGGCAATGGGTTTAAACTGGCAGAGGGGAGATTTAGACTGGATGTTTGGAGGAAGTTCTTTACAGTGAGGGTGGGGAGACACTGGAACAGGTTGCCCAGGGAGGCTGCGAATGCTCCCTCCCTGCAGGTGTTCAAGGCCAGGTTGGACGAGGTCTTGAGTAACCTGTACTAGTGGGAGGTGTCCCTGCCTATGGCAGGGGGTTGGAACTGGATGATTCTTGAGGTCCCTTCCAACCTTACTGTTCTATGATTCTATATTTTTTACATTGTTTTGGTGTGTTGGGTTTTTCTCTGTAAATACACATGTTCAACTACATTTCAGAGGTTGTTTTCAAAGGATTGTTTGGTAGTAGTATCTGGATTATTTTGAAACAACACTTGAATTGTCATTTGTACTTTTCTAGTGTTGGAGTATCAGCTTTATTTACTGACAGGACTGAAAGAATGATTTCACAGTCTTTACTTTTAGAGGAATATTTTGTCTTTCCTCTATTTGGTTACTTTAAACTTTTCATCTCGATAGCTGAGCTTTCTGAAATCAGCTGTAAAGTTACTTGCAAGGCCAAAGTAATATATATAGTTAGATTAAAACACATGAGGCACTGATGATCTTTTTTATCCTGTGATTATCCCCTCCAGCAAATATCTTCTGTTCTGGAGACTAGTGCTACCATACTAATGTTTATAAGCAGTTTAGCAACACTGCTTCTAAACACTCTTGAACTGTGCAACAGATTTACCTTCCAGCACAAATATTAAAGCTAAGTATGCAACAACATTTTATTACATAACTATTTTTTATTTACTGTATTTTACGACTGTAAGTAGATACAGATAGGAATCGAAGGAAACCTCAGAAGTGCTCAACCCCGTGAAATCTTTTACAGCAGCTTGATACATATAGCAGAACACAATGTACATTCAGCACAATTAAAGTAATAATGATTTTTAATTTCCTGCACCATAAGGAAGCCTTTAGTAAGTATAGAAGCTTTTGAAACAAGAATCCTAGACTTTTCAAGATTAGAGTATGCTTTCATGCACTATTTGAACTCCTTTGTTAAATGTATGGAATGTCTTTCAAAGGAGCACAAGCTAAGGAAAAGATGTAAAAGGGAGTAAAGTCATAAGAGAAGTAGTTTTGTATGGATGTTTTTCTGAGAGAACTCTGTTCACTAATCTTTCACAAATGACACAGTGAAAATAACACAGTGGAAAAGATATCCAGAGAGAATAACCTCTGACAACTGCCAGCTTTTCTGTTAGAACCTGCTTAGCTAAAAAAATCCTCATGCAGAAGTGTCGTGGTAGGCCTAAAANGCACAAACCTTCTCTACCAGTAAAAATGTTTGCTTATGCTAGTTGCCTTTAAACTGTTCCAGTTTTGCCTGTTCCCTGTATGTATACATTTCCAAACCGTGCGTTTTGAACCTTGTATATAAGTTTTGTGGTGAGATTTAATGTTAATAAACAGTTTTCATAGTTATTAACAATCTCTGCCTGGATATCAAAATTGATATAGTTATTGATTGTGAATCATTTCATTGCAAGAAGTTTTGTTGAAATGTTTCTACATAGTGGTCAAAATTATTACTGTACTGTTGGGTAGAAAAGAGAACTTCAGCCCTAACAAGGAAATTTAGTACAGTGACCAGCAAAATGGTACATATTTACAAGAAGGAGCTAAAATAACACAATCTTACAAACTATGGTTTGTATCTGGAACTGTTACCATTACAGATAAGGTGACTATGAGAAAGAAACCATGTAGATTATACTCCACTTTGGGAATAGAACCTGGAAAAAAGTTTGGTTTAACTTCAGAAGGCTCTCAACTAGACAGTTTTTTGAAATGGAAGATCTGACTACCAGACCTGGCAGGCAAGAGCCTCACAGGTAAGTGTGACGTTTTGCCCTGTCAACAACAGTGAAGTGGTTCCTTTCCTTTCCCACCTCTAGCAATACAGGGTAGTTTTAATGGAGACAAAGCCTTTAAATTTTACTATTTGCTCTGTATATATGTAGCACAAAAAGACTAATTGATTTTTATACTTGGCATTTGAACATTCCTTCCTTGTTTATGAAGTTTTTGAAACATTGCATGAAAATAAAAGGGTACCTTCAAATGGTTATCACTCTTCAGCAAGGAAGAGGCATTATAACCAAAACAGATTGCATCTAGCTGTACAATTCTGATGTGCACAAACTTTTCACCAGGACATGGAGCAAAAACGCCAAATTAGTCATCTCTGACAAGTATGGGGGTCCTGGTCAGCAGAAAAACCTTTTAAAAACTGTCAAGCATGAGTGACTGGTCTGTGGAAATGGCTTGAGGGATATGCAGTGGATCCTCAAAAGTGTCACACACTGCCCTCTGTAGCATCTGAATCATGTCACACAATTCATTTTATGATGAATCCACATGTTCAAGACTGACATTTCAAGGCCTTAGCCACATACTTACATTTGATATTATTCATGTATAATTATAATTCTCTTGCAAGATTCCTTTATTTACCTTTTGCACTTAGACCACCTTTGCACACAGAAGGTTAGGCTCTTTCATCAAACCCCTTCACAAACTTGTTTCTCTATCTCCTGACCAGAATAATACTGGTATCTTTCCAGGAGCCCTCACAAACACATAAAAGAGAACAAAAGCTAGATATCCCCAGGAGACAGGATGGGAGCCATCCTCTGCTAGCAGAATTTGTCAAACATATTCAGTACTTGCTGCTTTTGTTTCAGTAAGAAGATTCAACTAAGTTGTCAAACTTGTATTACAAATTACAATATCGGTCTTTATGAAAAGTCTGGCATTTTATGTAATAGCACCATTTATTCAAGCCAAATATATGTCAGGTTTCAAGACTATTTTTTAATTATAACTTGTTTCAGTGGAAGCAGAAGACAAGAAAAAAAAATACACATATGTGGGAGTCTGTAGCCCTTCTAATGCAAATGAAAATCAAAAGGCTGCTTGGAGAACATAGATGCCATACTACTTGTTTTGGTCTTCCTGGTTCTTTTATTTAATAAATTTATACTTCTTACCCACTGAAGTGCAGGACTAAACTCCATCGGTAGTGCTGTTAACTGTTAGTGTATTAGTAAACACATTTGGTTTCCTGAGCCTCTGTCGTGGTAGGCCTAAGCAGGCCAAAATAGGCTTCTATGTGTCCTGGCTTACCCAGGCATGTTTTTCTGCTCTCCCTCCTGTTTTGGGGAGAAGCAACCATGGGAAAGAGGACAAAGAACCTTGANCAGAAAGGAGCTCCTTGAGTCCATCTAGTGGGCAAGCGGAGTATTGACTGCAAGTGGTACATTGACTGCAGGAACCTTAATTGAGTTCAATTAATGTTATATATTTCTGCTAGTTATTTCTAGATCTAGTTATTAGTTTGTGTAATGTTTCCATGACCATTGAAGAAGAACCTAATTATTTTTTAAAAAAGAGTGGTCAGGGTGGCAAGAGTTCTGAATATTGAATAGTAATAAATGATATTAATCTTTGAAAATCATATCTCACATCAATTAATTACTCCTCCATAACAGTCTCCAAAACTCTCCCTCCAAAAAACAAGGCAAAAATAAACCCGAATCTACCTTTTTCATACAGTTGTGCAATAAATCCAGCTAGTTGTTTCTGCTGTTTCCATTGTGTTTAGAACTAAAAATATGAAGCAATTTGGCAAAACCAAAGCATATCAGATGGAACAAACAGCTACCTTAGGTAAAAACAGTGAGATTTCTGAACCAAGAGAAACTATAGTAAATTTCATCCCTTGTGATAAAACATTTGCTGCACTGCCATACAGCAAGCAATTAGATAAGCTACAGAAGGGAACTGGTGAAGAAAGTCAAAAAGTGAAAGGGTAATTAGGAATAAAAGTGCATCAGACAAGGGTGAGGTTATCATAAGATTTCCTTATGTATCCTTCTGGTGGCAAGTCTTACTCTACAGCTTCATTAGTTGTCTTAATATAAAAAAAATAAAAAATACTCCAGTGACTGCAGTCACTTTCTGTGACTGGTCACAGTGACAGAATTTTGGAAGTGATGCAGAGAAATACATGAATGATTTAACTATGTCAGACAACAGAAGAAAGATAACTCAACAGTTGCTGAGTGACAAGAAGGATTAGATCATAAGGCTATATGCCACCAAGTCCTAGGATGTATCAGGAAATGTACTTCCAGGAAAGAAGGTTATTTTGGAATTCTGTTGTGGGGTTTAGGATTTTTTGTTTTGATTTGGGGAGTTTGTGGTTTTTGGTGGTGGTGGTGGTGGTGGTTTTGTAGGTTTTGGGTTTCGGGTTTTTTAAGATTAAAAATATTTGCGTCTTTTAGAGTATGCACAGAGAAGGGCTGTTAAGGGAGAAAGATTCTTGGTGAGGACAGCTAGATTAACTGCTGTCACTTGCTAATAACACCAACAAGATAAAACTTATCTTTCAAAAGGCTGACATCAAAACTAGAAAAAATTAGGTCAACAAGGCTATGAATAAATTTAGACTAGAACCCAGGAGAATAATCACCAACAACTTCATGCAAAATACCCATCTGCTTTTAAAGTGATTATCAACACACTCAAGTTAAGGGTTACAAAGCAGTACTTAAAATAATGAGGAAGCAGATAAAGCAATGCAGAAGACGCCTTCCATGCTTCTAATGAATGCTAGTCTCCTCTCTGTTTCTGGACAGACCACTAGGCCAAGAACCACAACAACCTAAAGAATCTTTGAATGAAAAATGGTCCCTTCTGGTTTTATATTTGAACAGTGACACTTCATTTCTCGTAAGAAAAAGGGTGATATTAGTCAGAAATGTTAAACAAAATTAAACCAAAACCCACCTCAATTTTTTTTTCTCACAGGAACTGAAATCAAATCAACAACATATCTATTTACACTTTCCTAAGACTACAGTTTTCGTCTCATAGAAATCAACAAACAGTTGGATTAGTTGAGGTTTTGTCCGCATTAAACAAGCTCTCAGCAACTGATCTCTAGCAGATCTCTAATGGGCACCTCTAATCATAACACACAATCACTTAAATTAAGCTTGCAAACAGGCCAAAACAGTGAGCTCCTGAGCCTTAGTTAAATCACAGGGTAGCTCTTAAAATGATAAACAGCTATAAATTTGCTGAAGCTTGACTGCACAGTTTATGCGAACTGGGAAATCATAAGAAATTCTCTAAGTCACCTCCAGATTGTTACTGAATGCATCCAACACAAAGTAAGAAGCCTAGACAGCATTTCTCTCACACTCCTGCGCTTCAGCCCTCATTCTCTTGAGACATTTAGAACAGGTCCAGGCATTCAAGGATATAGGTGTCTTAACATGTTAGGAATAAGTTATTGACAATGAGGGTGGTGAAACACTGGAACAGGTTGCCCAGGGAGGTTGTGGCTGCTCCCTCCCTGGAGGTGTTCAAGGCCAGGTTGGATGAAGCCTTAAGCGACCTGTTGTAGTGGGAGGTGTCCCTGCCTATGGCAGGGTGTTGGAACTAGATGATCTTTGAGGTCCCTTCCAACCTAAACCGTTATATGATTCAAAGATTCTATGAACATATCAGGATTAGTATATATGACAAAGGCAAGTTTTGTTCAATGTGGACTGTATAGTTAGATAATATAACTGTATTAGAATGTAAAGTATAGCTGAATCCAGACACTGCAAGTAATTTTTAGATTTCTGTCTTCTAAGTGTTTGTGTTCTATTACTAATTGCTCAATCAACAACACACTAGTCTTATGCTTCACTTTCATACACAATCCTGGCTGAGCAAATCCAACCCGGATGGACTGTAGTATCAAAATGAGTATGAACTGGAGAGGAATCAGAATTCTTCAAATGTCATAGCAAGAAGATATTGTGGAGATGACAGCACAAACTATGAATTTCAGGTTGAATCAAGTTGCAGTGGCCACACATAGGCCTTAGTGAAAAGAGTCATTACAATCTAAGAAAACAACCTTGGGCCTAGCAGAAAACACAGTGGAGCTCTGTGGAACTACAGCATCTGTAGAGCACTCCTAGAAGCAAATTATTCAGGATAAAATATAGGCAAAAGGCTTTGAAATCATGTTCTGCACACAGGGTCCCTTGAAACCCAGAAGACTAATTCTTGTTCACTCATACACCTAAGCCAGATTACCTTTGACATCTACCCTGTTAATGAGGACTTATATTCAAAACTTATTTGGAAAGAAGGAAATAGTCTCCAAAAAGACTGAAACAAAATTATTTTTTACTACAGGCTGTAATATAACCTTTTATGCCTATTCTTATTAATCTCTTCTCATGTGATACTCTCACATGGAATTATATTTGAATAAGAATTTCTATCTGATATACAAAATTCTCAGATTTACACTCTGGCTTGGCACATGCTCAAGTAAGATTCACTCTAACACATAGAACAATGATTCCAGGTTCAAAGAGACTAAGTATCTGAATAATGCACTGAGTTTATTTTTTATTATAAAATTTTCACTTCTAAGTCCTCTTCCTGCAATAGGTAGATTGAAATCTATACATATTTAAAGTGTTTCTCTGCAACAGTAATAAAAGTTTTCAATATTTTATTGCTTATTTTCTCCAGACATGTCCCACAATAAGTCTGGCAAGTGGACAACTACAGTAAAAAAAATTCCAGTCCTTTTTGTTCAAAGAATGGTGATAAGACATTAAAAGATTAATTTTTTTAATGTTTTTTTTTAAGCAATTCTTTTCAATTAAGACCTATATAATTCTGTAGTGTCTATACTCTTCAAATGTACTGACTGTTTAAGTCAGTCTGTAAAAGTCCTCTTTGGATTTTTATTTTTTAAAATACATTCCCTATCCTGATTTCATCTTAGTTCTGTAGAGATAACAATTTAGCAGTTCAATTCTTACCTCCTTTGCACTGAAACAAGTCAAATGATTAGTCCGGAATTTCTGACATCTTACACTCCTGCTACCACACCAAAGCACACACAGAAAAAGCAACTGATCATTTGCATAAAAACATTTCTAAAAGCCACTTGAAAACAGTGAATGATTCTTGTCTTGATCTTTAAACTACTTGAAATTATGACTAATACCCTTCTGTCTCAGAGCTAAGTCTTAAAAATCCAAAGAGCAGACTGTCCTGGTAGGGCATAAATCCTGCCAGGCCACTTTAACCCCTGCTCTCCTCCTCCTGTTGTGGGTCCAAGAGTCATAGCAGATTGAGCAAGGGTAGCCTTGAGGCCAGGAGCTTAGCACCACGTGTCTGGTGCTGCCGCTCAATGTGCTTGGGTGGTCATACAGGGCACAAAGCTTTGAATTCATTGGGCAGAACAATGATGCTAGTGCCTATTGGCCAGTTTCATTTTCAAAATGATCTATTTAACGGGGTGTGATTTAGAAACCGCGCCTTTCTGCACTGCCTTTCTGCACCAGCTGCCTTTCTGCACCAGCTGCCTTTCTGCACTGACCCTCCACAGGTAGCAGTACCCCCTTAGTGGCTCGTTAACTGGGAATCCTTGCGTCCAAGGGTTTGCAGCTTACAGCGGTGGCTCGGCAGCAACTCAGCTCTTCTCTGCTTCCCTCTTTTCCCTCCCTATTTTACCGCAGGATCATTATCATAAACTTTGGAAGCGTTCTTGTACAGGAAACT
This sequence comes from Ramphastos sulfuratus, assembly GCA_013399055.1. Lineage (NCBI taxonomy): Eukaryota > Metazoa > Chordata > Aves > Piciformes > Ramphastidae > Ramphastos > Ramphastos sulfuratus. Next base: position 7,420 of record WBNM01009864.1, on the reverse strand, counting down.
TACTCAGGGGCCAAGGTGTCATGCGTACATATGCTGGAGTTGATACTAAACCTCCGTAGCATAGTTAGAATTTTTCACATTCCTATTTTCCAAGTTTAAACTGTTGAATTCTGTGTTCCTAAATATCCTTTGTGCAACTATTTCCTGTCAACGAAAATCCAAAGAATCTCAGGGAATTTTCCTAAAATTTTAATATTAATAATAAAAATAATATTCATACATAATCATAATTCATAACTGATTGTTAATATCATATCACAGACTTATTGCAACGGTGCCACAAAAATCTCTTTTAGAATAAACTTTTAAAATTTCTTATTTCTTCCATATCACTATCAGTCCACTGGGAATTTTAGAGTAAATAGGTTGTATTTCATAATATACAAAGTCACTGCTTAAAATTCAGTTTTGGAAAGAACAAAAAGTTCCTTCTTTAGTGACAACTATATCCTTTCCGACTTCAGCACTGTTGATCCTGAAATATAACTAATCATAAGAAAGGTTTCTTGGTGGCATGCTTCAGATACAAACAAAGATGATGCTCAGATATGAAAGACTGTAATGGACTAATTTCATACTACCAGGACACAATTATCCCCTCAATATATATATATATTTTTTTTTTTTTTTTTTTTGCTGTTATGCCTGGTTACTTAGCATATAGTCTCAAAACTGCTTTAACCTCATAGCTTTGTGACATTGTCATTAATCTGTATTTCAGATCTTCTGAATATTTTCCAGTATCACAGAAAGTGTATGAACCTGTTTCTCTCTATGTAAGAAGGTAGGGAACACCAATGCCTAACAGTATGCTGGTAACTGCACAAAGAATTTATATTAATTTTTAAAACAGTGGTATCCATCACAGATTAAGAAGTCAGGCAGCAAACAAAGTTTTTCAACAAAACCAAAGTTTGTATTACTTTCCTCCCTATTTGCTTTGAATTCCATGTAGATATACTATTACTTTGTTCTGAATGTGGTAAGAAGTTAATTTGGTCTTCTACTGCTCGTGTGAAAACAGTACAGCATTACCTCTATGAGAATTCACAGAAGCGTTTTCTTCAACTGTGCAACACTCAGACTTTATCAAAAGCAGAGGCTTTAAGCGGTCATCTAAAATAAAATATTTGAAAGAGTTCTGATTATGCACAAGTCCATCTAAAAGTGAAGTCTTGTTCTTTTATGTCTAAAATTTCCTTCTGAAAAAAAAAATCCACCCATACTGACAAGTAAATCTGAAAAGTCTATGAGCGCTTATATTTAATTACTTAATGGCACATTTTGATTAAACAGTCTACTTTAAAAGCACTGTAATATAGGGGACTGTGTTTAGGACAAACTCTTCTGTCAAAAGGAAATCTGGGAATCCTCTAGGAGGATTGTTTCACTAATGAATTCAGTAATTCAGCTACAGCACTGCTGACAAAGTCCTGTCCTGGACTGTGAGTTTTTCAAGAATGAAACAGCTGATGCACCATCTACCATGTGGCAAGCCCAGAGCAGTTCAAGTTCATCAAACGGCAGATGTACCACATGTGCATAAGCCAGCTTTGCAAAGTCCTGTTTTTCAGATGTATCAGATATACCACACGTGCTAGAATTCTCAGCCGCACATGTATCTCAGATACACCGTGATTTCTGAATGATTTCTAGAACTATAACTGTGGAATTCTGCAATAAGTTATACAGCTGTCAGTAGAATATGCACCCCAGTTACCAGCCATGATCTATCTCTCCAGCTGTCTATGATGACATTTCACTGAGAAAGGTCATTAGCACAAAAGGCACAATCAGCTAAGCTTTCTAGAGATGTTTTATTACGTGAAGGAAAATACTCCTGTAAGACTGCATGCTTTCATTTTTTTTTAAGAGTCCTAGAATCATAGAATTGTTTGAGATGGGAAAGATTTCTAAGACATCAAATCAAACTATCACTGCCATTTTGAAATGGAACATTTTAGCCTTTTTAAAAATGTAAAACATCTGATATATTCAGTGTGAGTCAAAATCATGACATTAAGCAAGATGAGATATTTCTATCAGACACAACCTCAGCCTCCGTCCAGATATCAGAATCACTTTGCTTTTCTGTTATAGTGCTGAGTGAGCAGCTGGAAATGGTCTAGGAAATGTCCCATATAGATTGTCCGTGACAGTCTTTCAACAAAGCTAACAGAAGTTAGTTTTGGTTTTGTTGTGGGGTTTTTCGGTTTGGTTGTTTTTTGTTTTTTTGTTTTTTTTTTAAGGCACCAAACAGACACACGTATTTGGAGAGGCATCTTTGTTAAGCCTTACACCTAGTTTTAATATTAAATGGGTTTTTTTAATGTCACAAGACCCCTGACTATGTAGAGGAGTAACAGAGACTATGTAGAGGAGTAACAGATATTCTCACTAGCCCTTTCAATTCTAACAGGCTGGGTCTGAGATGACTCTAAGCTACAACCCACACTCCAACTCATCTGACTCAGAAAGAGACAGGTATACATAGTGGGCTTCATAATATTAACTACACTGCTGTTTCTAATGAGGTGTAACAAAGAAGGTAAGTCTGTGGGAACCAAAAGAAAGCTAGCAGGTATGAGATGTAGAATCACCTATGGTACAGAATCATTGCTTAAACCACCCTGTACTTGTCTATAGAGCTAAAACAGTTTTCAGTATAATAGTACTTCTGTGCTTTTGCCAAATATAGCGCAATATAATCACATCCCTATGACTCAACTTTCAAAAATAATTTACATACACACACACACACACACACACATACACACACATATATAAAAACTGGAGTGAGAAGAGAAAAATGTGCACAGAGATGGTAGTCTCAGTGTTGCAGAGTCTCTGAAAGAATAGAACAGCTACCAAATGAAAAGAGGAAAATTCAGGGAAGAAACATACAGATAAACCACTGACTCACAAGAAAAATCCAACATTTTAGATGCAATTAAATCCTAAAATAGGACAATGGACTGGGGTGAGTTCATACAGTCCCATAGCTGATGAAACAGAAAAAGTGGGACAAAGAAGTGCTTATGTTGGGCAAAGATATTTTAGTGAGTACAAAGAGCAATCTAAAGAAGCTGGGTAGGATGCATTTTTTTTAAGCCAAATTAAGTCGCAGCACAAAGGGATTTTTGAAGGTTTCTAAGTTTCTCTTCAAATGAGAAACCCCTCCAACATTATGCACAAGTGAGGATGATGGTTGTTACTCTCACCCTCTCAAAAAAAAGAATAAAGATCTAAGGAAAGTTCTATTTTAACAGATATCTTTGTACATTTACCACTTTGCCATAGATTTCCCATTGAGGTACTGCAACCAAATCAAAATGGCACAGTCAGTAGCATACAGAGATGCAAATAGTGACTTACATTTAGTTTATATCTCATANGGACATGAGATAGCCAATCAAATGGCAGTCAGCCAAGATTTGGCCATATTGGGTGAACCCACAGGCTTGCTTTACCCTTTTTTGGGCAGATCACGGGCCCTGCACAAGGCAACCGTGTGCACCCTGTTTACCACAGTTGCTGGGCTGACCCCAGACCCCAGACTTAGTGGCGCCAGGTCCTTTGTCCCTTTTCCCCCAGTTGCTCTCCCCAAAACAGAAGGAGGGAGAGCAGAAAAAACATGCCTGGGTGAGCCAGGACATTCACAAGCCTAATTTGGCCTGTTTAGGCCTACCATGACACATAGTCATTGTTTATTTGCAGTGATGAACTTGTGTTTGTGCTGAAACAAAATGCAAAACAGGATCTCTGTATCCTAGAAGCATCTTGTTGATAACAATAACACTTGATGAACCAGAACCACACATGTGTTTCTTTACGGACTCAAAATTCATTCCTAATTTGAGAATTCATTAACTGAAGGATATTCATTGGCTAGGTTTTGAATAATATCATTCTGTGGTTAATTTCAGCATTTCGTTAGCTGCACCCCGTTAACTACTGCAGAAGAATCATGTGATCAGCAGCACTGTGTCTCAGTTAATGAAATCATTGCTTTCTACTGCACCATCATTTAAGAATGCTGTGTACTGCAATCCACCTATTGCATTCTGCATTTTCCTCATTACTCAGCTTAGATTTTTGCTAATTTATTCTGCAGTCTGAGTAGTGCCACCCTATTTAGAATGTGAACTGGCTACATAGTCACACTCCAGCACTGACACAGGGGCAAATCATTACTGCTCTACTCACATCATAACTTGATTGATGGGATAGTGTGAAATAGGACACCTCTCAATACCTCAGAGAAATAGTCATCAGGGAATTTTAGTAAGCTTAATAAATGTATTGACAGAAGGGCTTGCCTTCTTATTGGGTTCAATGAATTAATTTTAAGACTATGGTCTTTTAGAAAGCATTCTAGTACACCTAGACTTTCACATTCTTGTATTTGAAAGGTTTTTTATGCTCAGCATCAGGGCATGCTCCACCAGCTTCTAACGTGTTAGGAGTACATCTGAGCATTTGTAGTCTCGGTTCACACATGTTGAAACCTTGAATTATCTATTTTCATATGTCACAATGTAAATCATTGACAGCTGTAATATCACAATTAAAAAAAACCTCTAATGCCTAAATAATAGTGAAATATTTCTTAAAACCCAAATGCACATTAAAAGGCTATAATCTCCAGAACAGCTATATTGAAACAGATCCAACCCTGTCACAATTTTGGTAATTGAATGAGAGAGCAAATATCCTCATCTCTGTGAAGTGGACCTCAATGCATCTACCGTGACTGCTAAACTCATTAAAATCTTTCTTAGTTGTCTGCCTCATTAAGCCTCATTTGCTTTCTGCTTCTCCCCAGGCTTCATCCCCAATGTGTACTACTACAGCTTTATTCATTTTCTGTGACAATTTTTTGAGACTCAAAGGCTCCCACCAGCCCCTTTGGAGATTCTAAGTCATGCAGTCACAAATAGTGGCCACATACCCTTTACCGTTTCATTTTTTTTCTGTATTGATTTTTCTCGAGGGATCACCAGTGCAATTCCCAAGAACACATGTGCCAATGAAGAACTTCAAGTGGCCTGGAAACCTTTAACAACAAAGATTGGCTTACACTGGAGAATCAGACAACTCTGAAGAAGAAAAGTTACTGCAGGTTTGGGTTCTCCATGACAAGCATCTTCAAAATTTAAAAAAAAAAAAAAAAAAAAGAAAAAAAGAAGAGAGAGCAAACAGTGAAACATGTTATAGCTTCTTTCAGTTTTTTTCCAACAAGAAATAACTTCATCATTCCAGACTAGATTCTCCTTAGTTCTACTCTTAAAATAGAGAAATGTTCCCATTATGTTATTCAATGCATTAACCTGTCCAGTAAACAAAGCATAAGAGTGGGTACAAGGATATGCTTTCACCTTCCCAAATGATTTTATTGACTCGAAAGAACGGCAATTTAATATGTAGGTGAGAGCGCTATGCCAGGTTATACTGTCAGTCCACACAAGGACACGTTCTGGAGAAGCAAAGAAAACTAATGGAAATCTGTGCTTGGAGTCAGAGTATGAAAATATTGAACTATGAGGTCCACGGAATTAATACAATCTCCTCTGCTTGTTCACGAGGAAGGTCCAGGTTTATTCTTTAGTTTCGATATCATTGGAAGCAAACCCCTGGAAAAGAGTATGAAGTTCACAGATGTTATTGTTCCATACCTAAAATTTTCAGAGCATGTACATGGATACATAAGGCCTGCCAGTCAATGAAAACTAAGTCTTCATGTTTCTGAAAACACAATAACTACAAAGTAAGACCCTGTATGATTCAAATCTTAGTTTACATTGCTAATGGTCCTTCTGGGGATAGAAGAGATTTCAACACTAATGTCACGAGCAACTTGAAATAGAGTACCGTTTTAAAAGCCAAACATATGCTTCTGCTCCCAGAAATGTTTTCTGCCTTTCTTGGGTTTTTCTTCTGAAAATACTTTTCCAGTGGTTTGAGAAATACATATACAGATCTAAATACATACACACATGTTTCTCCATTCATTGAATAGGTATAAACATGCTGGCATTACCAAAGCTTCACCTGTCTTCATAAGATCTAAACTTTTTCCTGAGCTAGACTATAAAGCAGCTCAGCCCAATCACTGAAAATTAAAATGTGTGTTCTTAAAAAGACAAGTATATAAGTAAAACACTAAGAAAAATAATCACAGTAAATATCATGTTATTGGCATTCCGTGGTAATGATGAGAAATAAAGACAGAATCACCGAACTTTAGAGGTTGGAAGAGACCTCCATAGCACTGAGTCCAACCTCCATGCCAGGGCAGGATCCCCTAAGATAGTTCACACAGGAATGCATACAGGCAGGTTTTGAAGTTATAACTAATTAGCATATTACCATCAGATAGTTTTTATTGTTACGTTTTATTTCCAGAAAGCAAGTATGTAAAATCTGGGAATAAGGATCAGTAACCTGTAATTTATGTATTTATTTAGGCATTGTATTTTATTTTTATCTCATTGTACCTCAGCAGACACCATGATTCACAGAATTTCACAGGAAGACAATTTCCTGCAATTCACAGAAAACTTTGAAAAGGTGCAACAAGATATAATCTACTTAGTATACTCTTTACACAATAGTTACATTATATCATTAAAGCAGAGTATTGTCTATGCTGAGCATAAAAAACCCAAACAAACACAACAAAAGGCAGCAAAAGGCAACAACAACAACAACAAACTACTTGCAGCAGAAAAAAAAAAATCAAGATTCCTTTTTTACATTTTCATTTTGAGATGTGACAAGATTTGTGAAGTGCTACTTCAGCAGTGTTAATAAAACGTCTCTGAAGAGTTGCTTTCAGCTACAAAGACAGTGAATAGGTTAGAATAGGGTACTTGTATGACCTTCCAGTTGATGTTAGACTAAACAGTGCTAGTTTTGTTTAAAATGTGCTCCTGCTTTTTTAATGGATATTAACATCTCAGATGCTTTGAGAATTACTCATCCGTATTATGTTATATTGAACGAAAGACCATTCCATAACCTTCAGGTGAAATCCAAAAGCCAACATCCACGTCTCACAGTGAAAAAAATACAGCACAAAAATTACAAGACTGTAGAGATGTCACTTGCAAAAAAGACTGTGGAAGGCAATGCTGTCTGCTGATCTAGATAAAGTTTTTCAAGCTTCCAGTCACACAAACTTAAGGATTTGCAAACTCTCTATATTGCTTGGTTACCTTTCTGCATACTCATAAATTATTGTTTGTCATTTAAAATGTTTTTCTCCTTTTAGTGAAATACAGTATTTTCAGGCAAAACCTGAGCAATTGTACAGAACAGATAAAAGGTCCTATAGCAAAGCAAGCCTTCAGGGGCCCTTTTTGGCTTTCTGCAGAGTTGTCAGGGACAACAGTACCTCTGTAACATCACAGTATCACAG
>WBNM01009781.1:0-17032 GCA_013399055.1 Ramphastos sulfuratus | reverse complement strand
GCAACATGGAAGGTTCCATCTCACCATAAGGAGAAACTTCTGTGGTGTGAGGGTGCTGGAGCCTGGAGCAGGCTGCCCAGAGAGGTTGTGGAGTCTCCTTCTGTGGAGACTTTCCAGCCCCCCCTGGCTGTGTTCCTGTGTGCCCTGCCCTGGATGCCCCTGCTCTGGCAGGGGGGTTGGATTTGATGATCTCTGGAGGTCCCTTCCAACCTCTAAGGTTCTGTGGTTCTGTGATCAGCAGCCTAGAAGAGAGCTGAGGGAGCTGTGAGGGTTTACCTCAGCAAAGAGAAGACTCAGGGTGAGCTAACAGCAGGCTACAGCTAACTGAAGGGGAGGCACAAAGACAAGGGACATGTTCTTCTCACTAGGGGCAGGTAGGAAATTGCCATGGGAAAAGGAAGGGAAATTTGCAGCTTGGGAGAGTCCAGTTGGAGGCAGAAAACCTCCTTTCCCAGGTGGCCATGGCTGTCCTGGTACAGACACTAGACACATACAGGATCCTCAGGCCTGGAGGCTGCAAGACTCAGCAAGACAAAGCCATGGTTGCAGTGCTGGAGGCAGCTCTGACCCCAGCAGCAGGCTGGGCTAGAGACATCCTGAGGTCTGCTCTGCTGATGCCATGGGGATTTCCAGACAGGTTTAAATGATGCTTGTCAAGGACCACTGAAGAACTCATTTGGGCCAGTTCTCAGACAACATGGGTCAGACAAATGTCCCAAATGATCTCTCAGTACAGGGCCTCTTGGAGCAGAGCCAGAGAAGGGCTACAAAAACTATCAGAGGGATGTAAGAGTGCTCCTGTGAGGCCAGGCTGAGAGACTTGGGCTCTTGAGCCTGGAGAAGAGAAGGCTTCAGGGACAACTTCTCATGGTCTTCAAGTGCTTCAAGGGGCTGATCAGAAAGCTGGGGAGGGACTTTCCAGCAGGACCTGCTGTGACAGGACATAGGGTGATGGGTTTAAACCAAAAGAGGGAGATTTGGACTAGATATAAAGAGGACATTTTACTACTCTGAGGGTGGTAAGACCCTGGCCAGGTTGCCCAGAGAGGTGGGAGCTGCCCCATCCCTGGAACCATTGCAGGTCAGGTTGGTTGGGGCTCTGAGCAAGCTGCTCCAGCTGCAGCTGTTCCTGCTGGCTACAGGGGTCTGGAGTAGGAAACTTTTCAAGGTTTCTATGATCCCCTTCCATTTCCATGGAGATGGGAAGAAAGAGACTTTCACTGCCACACCCCTGCCATGCTGCCTGTAGAAAACAAGGTCACTGCTTACCTCCAGCTCGCTGTCCTGTGCAGAGGAGGTGTCTGCTTTCCTCTTCCCCCTGTTCTTCCCAGGGGTGTTCTTTCTTGCCTGCTCATCTAACTCTTTACTTGCTGTTGCTCTTGACAATGAAGGGCTTGTGGATGCATCTCCTAGAAGAAAGCAACCACACAGCTCTCACCCCTCACATCTCAAAACAGCAGTGTAAAGCTCACAGCCTTTGGGCACACAGCTCCTTTAAAGCAGGTAAGATGCTACCTCCCTTTACTGCTGCAGCTGAACCCCCAGCAGAACATAAACCCTGATTTCTTTGTCCCTGCATTTCCAAACTGTGTCTCCTCAGCTCAGTTCCCCAGGCCTGAGCTGCTTACTGCACCCTGCCTGCAGTACCAAGCCAAGGACCCAGCAGCCTCTGGCCTGAGGCTGTAACCTCCCAGAGGCCTCACTGCCCTGGAGCTGCTTCATCACTCACTTGGTCCTATAAACACTTCTGTGAGCATTAGAAGCCCTCAGCCTGCAATGAATGCACACAGGAAGCATTTCATGCTGCTGCTCCTCCCACATTTCCTGGACTGGCCAAATACCTTCTGTGCCACACAGAATGTCACAAGCCTGGCTGGCTCCACCTCCAGTCACTGCTCACTGCTGTGCCACTTCGGGCCTTTGGGTGACAAACAGCAGCCAGTGCACAGAGCTAATGTAGTGCCTTAACCACCAATGGGGTGCCCTAACCACCAATGCAGTGCCTTAACCACCAATGGGGTGCCTTAACCACCAATGGGGTGCCCTAACCACCAATGGGGTGCCTTAACCACCAATGCAGTGCCTTAACCACCAATGCAGTGCCTTAACCATTAATGCAGTGCCCTAACCACCAATGCAGTGCCTTAACCACCAATGGGGTGCCCTAACCACCAATGCAGTGCCTAACCATCAATGGGGTGCCCTAACCATCAATGGGGTGCATTAATCACCAGTGGAGTGCCCTAACCACCAGTGGGGTGCCCTAACCACCAATGGGGTACATTAACCAGCAGTGGGGTGCCCTAACCACCTATGGGGTACATTAACCAGCAGTGGGGTGCCCTAACCACCAGTGGGGTACATTAACCACCAATGGGGTGCCCTAACCACCAATGGGGTACATTAACCACCAGTGGGGTGCCCTAACCACCAGTGGGGTACATTAACCACCAGTGGGGTGCCCTAACCACCAATGGGGTACATTAACCAACAGTGGAGTGCCCTAACCACCAGTGGGGTACATTAACCACCAGTGGAGTGCCCTAACCACCAATGCACTCAGCTCTGGCATTCCCTCTCCCTGGGGCATTCAGAACATGTGGTAGGTGCCTCCCAAGGACCTCCCGGGCAGAAGTCTGCCTGGCACCACCATAATGCCCAACACTCCACAGGAGCAGCCTGGCAGCAGAAAGCAAATGCCCTGCCCAGGCCAGCAGGCAGAAGTGATGCAAGGACCTTTTGCTGACAAGTCCTCCCCAGGCCTGCAGGCTGTGCTGTTTGTCACAGGTGTTCTGCAGCCCCCTGCCAGCTGCAGCCCTTACCAGAGGAATGTCTCTGCACCATCTGCGTGGGCACCACGGTGCCAGCCTTGTCGCTGGGGTACGGCGCTGCTGCCAGCGCTGCGCTCTCCGCGCTGCTGTCTGCTGCTGGTAGGACCTCAAAGGCAGAGCTGGGGTAGCACGGCTGGTACTGCCCCTGGCCAAGGATGGTGTAGGTAGGATATTCCTGTCAGAGGAAAGGAGCAGCTATGAGAGGAAGCTTCCTTCACAGACACTTCACACTGAGACAATTTCTGCTCTACATCTGCCTGCCAAAGCAAAGCACTGCAGCCCCCAGCAGAGCCTGACTGCATGCTGCTGCCTCCTGCAGCCCCCAGCAGAGCCTGACTGCATGCTGCTGCCTCCTGCAGCCTCCAGCGTGCCTGAGAGATCCCCAAGGGCAGCCCCCAGGACAGGCAGGTTCTGCAGACAGCAGGCCAGCAAGCACAGGGCCTCTACCTCCAGCTTCTCCCACAACGAGTTTGTTGTGGTTGACAGTAAGAGGGCAGCATGGAGGGGACAGCTCCAGGCCTCTCTGCTCCCCACGTGTGGCTCCCTCTTGTGCTTTACCCTCTGATACCAGATGCAGTGACAGCAGCAGAGCAGAGTGATCCTGGCACGGGCTGAGGGTGCAACCCCAGCCACAAGAGCTACAGGATAAACTGCCTGTGCTCCTGTCCTGCCCTCTGGGAGCAATGATCCGAAAGGTGCCCAGTTCTGAAGGGCACTCACAGGCATCACCAAGCACCTCAGGCTGTGCTCGAGGATTTCGATTTCTAGCACTGGCAAACAGACAGCAGCCCCTCAAATGCCAGGGCATTCTTCTGGCCCCTCCTGGGTGGGAACCTGGATTTGTGAACCAGGTACCTTGGTCTGCAGTACTGAAAGAAAACATTTTCCCCCTTACAGCTCCAAGTTTATGTTAACGAGAGAATCTTAAAAGGCAAGAGCAGAGGAGGATCTCCCTGCGCCCGCTGCCCTCCCCACACCTCCTACCTCCTCTTCCTGCAGAGCTGTGACCCCACAGGGCTCCTCTGGGTATCTCATTGTGCAGCATGGCAGCTAACTGCAGACAGTGCCATGCACCACCTGCAGCAGGGCACTCAGGGGAAGGCCTCTGTGCTGCCTGCAGGCTTTTTGACTGTTTTATTCTAGCACCATCAGGAGGCACCTCCTGCTTTACTGGGGGGTTGCTGGTGCTCAACCTATCACTGTTCTCTTGCTGGGGCAGAACAAAGGCATTTGCACAACATTCTCCCAGAATCCTCCCTGTAGGGTTGGTTCTCAAAACTGTGCTGTTGTTTCTTTGCCAGTCTCCCCTGCAGAGCCCTCAGTGCCCTGTGTAAGACTCACCACACAATCTGCAGACAAGGAAATGGTTCTGAACAGCTGCAGGGAGTTTGTGGTGAAGGCCAAAGGGAGAGGGGTCCTGGGCAAAGAGACCGCAAGAGTAACTCTGCTAACCTTGAGTTACATCCTGAGCCTTGCAGCTGCAGTCCTCACCCTGCTCCACCTGGAGTGATGCACAACTGTGTCCTTCCTTTGCTAGTTAAGAGCAATGTCAAGACAGAGCTGAAGGAGAGACACAGCAAGGGAGAGGCTTTACCTGTGAGATGCTGGCTACTGCCGACGTGGAAATATTGACCACGGTTGCGGCGGTGGAGGCTGGGCTGGCACTGGTGGTTGATGCTGTAAAATGAAGAATTACTGCAGTGAACGCTTCTAAAAGGCTTTAAGGGACGAGACAACCTCAGCTGTGAAACAAGCACTTACTAGGACCACATGGAAGCATTTGTGCTTGGAAGAGCCCAAAAAGAGCTGAGGTGTGTTTTGAAACCAGCGAGCCTTCAGCTGGGCTCACAGGGAAAGTACCAGAGCACCTTTAAAGAAACTAGGGGGCTCAGAAAGCTTCTCCCCCCAGGATGGTCAAACGACTGCAGTGTGATTAAAGTGGCTTGTGAGAAGATGCCAGTCATGTTCTGCTGGTCAGGTAGCAGCAGCTGATTCATCAGCATCAATCAGCAAAAGGGACATGGATGTGTGCAGATCAGCTCTGACAGAACAACTCCCTCGGCTGGACCTGGTGCATTCAGTCTGCCTAGACCAAAAAATCAAAGGGAACAGGAGGAACATTTTGGATGGTCTGGGCAGGCTGCTTCCTCCTGCAGAGAGTGAGCAGCTCCCCAGTCCCTGGGACACCACAGGGCAGACTCCCTACAACAGGTTCTCCACAGCTTACAGGCCAAATATTAGCATCTATATGAATTTTAAGATGTTTAACAGCCCTCAGATTACTGCTTTTGGTTCTTCTAACACAGCAAGCAGGCTTCCAGAGCACCCTCAGGGCACAGCAGTCACTGAGCAGGTTTACCCCAGGCTTCCAGAGCACCCTCAGGGCACAGCAGTCACTGAGCAGGTTTACCCCAGGCTACCAGAGCACCCTCAGGGCACAGCAGTCACTGAGCAGGTTTACCCCATTAAGCAATGCTCCACAAGGGTTTTTGGGACCCTCGAGGGTTAGGGACTACAAATAATGAAAGCAGCCTGAGCAAAATCAGGATGTACTAAACCAGGTGCTCCCAACAAATATTTTCTTGTGTTAAGTTTTCTTAAACAAAAATCACCTGTAGATGCTTCTGAAAAGGCAGGAACCCACAGTATCTCCTGCTTCACCTGCACTCAGGGGAGAGCCCTCACTCTCTGCAGGTGCCACTCATGCCTGAAGAACTCAAGCTCCTGCAGGTTTCAGTCTCTCTAGCACAAGCAAACAGGCCCCACCACCAGCTCTGCACCAAGGCACAGTGTGAGGTGGTAAGCACAGACAGCAGCTGCTGAACAGCTACTGGGAAGAGGAAGGGATCCAAAATATGCCTCAAAAAGACAAGAACCAGAAGAAAGAGATCTTTGAAGAGCTGCAGTAGTTACAAGACTGAGAAACATGAAGGGTGGCATCTGTGTAGGCACAGAAACAAAGACTGGGCACCCCCTGGGGATCTCCTCACAGACAGGAGCAGCAGAGTTCACAAACAGATGGGAGAGAATTTTAGAGAGGAGAACACTGAGAAAAAGGAAAGGAAACCTGCACAGAACAGCAGGGATGGTGATGAAGATGCTCAAGTACCCACAGAAGTTGTGCTGCTGCTAGAAGCACAGCTGCAAGAGAAAGGTACCCACACAGGCACCCTCATAAGCAGCTGCTGGAGGACAGAGGTTAGTTTCCAGCAGAACTCCTTCCAGCTGGACCTGCCATGGGCAAGAAAATGCCACTGCCTAGGGCACTGTGGAGAGCAGCTCTCCAGAAAAGGTCCTCCCTGCTGCAAAGCTGGAGGAGCTGAACTACCCAGAAGAGATTATGAGAGAGCAAACAGAAAGTGACTCTCATCTGCAGTGCTCTGAAGAGGCTGCTCCTCCACTCGGAGAACAGAAGCTCAGAAATCCCAGAAGAGAAATTCCAAGTGGTGGGATTCTGGTCAGAACTCAGCTGCCCCCATCCTCACTGCAGAGCTGAGCCTAAGGCTGCCCTGTGGGCATTAACCTCCACTCCTTATTACAGGTGGAGGGGAAGAGAGTAACAAAAGATGAGGAAAAGGCAGAGGCACTTAACACCTGCTTTGCCTCCATCTTCAAGAGTGGCTCACAAGAGGTTGTCTCCAGGACAAGTGGCCTCCTGAACTGGCAGAGGGAGCCAGGGACCAGTATAGTCCCACTGTGATCCAGGAGGAAGCAGTCAGGGACCTGCTGAGCCACTTGGACCCTCACGAGTCCATAGGACCAGATGGGATCCACCCTAGGGTGCTGAGAGAGCTGCAGATGAGCTGCCCAAGCTGCTCTCCATCCGTTATCAGCAGTCCTGGCTCACTGCAGAGGTCCCCAAAGACTGGAAGCTGCCAATGTGGTGCCCATGCACATAAGGGCCAGAGAGAGGCACCAGGAAATGCCAGACCTGTCAGCCTGAGCTCAGTGCCAGGCAAGGGTATGGCACAGCTCATCCTGAGTGCCAGCACACAGCACCTACAGGATGGGCAAGGGATCAGGCCCACACAGCAGGGGTTTAGGAAGGGCAGGTCCTGCCTGAACAACCTGATCTGCTTTTATGCTCAGGTTACCTCCTGGTGAGTGCAGGACAGGCTGGGGATGGAGTCTGCCTGGGCTGCAGCAAAACCTTTGGCACCTTCTGCCACAGCAAGCTCCTGGCACAGCTGGCAGCTCCTGGCTGGGGCAGATTCACTCTGATATGGGTCAAGAACTGGCTGGAGANGGAGCACAGCCCTGTGAGGAGAGGCTGAGGGAGCTGGGGGTGTGCAGCCTGCAGGAGAGGAGGCTCAGGGCAGACCTCATTGCTCTCTGCAGCTCCCTGAAGGGAGGTTGTGGCCAGCTGGGGTTGGGCTCTGCTGCCAGGCAGCCAGGGACAGAACAAGAGGACACAGCCTCAAGCTGTGCCAGGGCAGGGTCAGGCTGCATGTTAGGAGGAAGTTCTTGATAGAGAGAGAGATTGGCATTGGGATGGGCTGCCCAGGGAGGTGGTGGAGTGCCCATCCCTGGACTAAGAACAGCCTGGATGGGCACTTAGTGCCATGGTCTGGGTGATTGGATGGGGCTGGGTGATAGGTTGGGCTGGGTGAGCTTGGAGCTCTCTTACAACCTGGCTGATTCTGTGATCCTCTGTACAGTGCTGCACAACAGCTCTACAGCAGCTCCCACTGCACAGGGGAACCAATTTCCTCTGGCACCCTGGGTCAGTGAATGGGCCAAAAACATGTAAAAAGTTTTGGCACTGATGTGCCAAAAGGGACCACTTTAAAAGATCAGCAAAGCATCCCCTGGAAGCTGTTGTGAGTCTTCTTCTCATCTCTTGTCTTTCTCCCTCATTTGCAGACCTTGCCCCCAGACCTCATATCCCTGTCTCCCTCCCCTGCCTCACTCATCCCACCCAGCTCTGCTGCAGTCCTTTCCAAAGCTGCTTCAGCTGCACCAGGTGCAGGGAAGGGACCTTGCAATGAATGCATGTTGGCTGCTTTGCTCTCACAGGGGAGGAAGAGGAGGCAGGAGCAGCCATTCCTCCCACATGGCTCCCAGTGCTTCCAAGAGCCTCTGCACTGTGCCACCATGGCCACAGTTGGAGGCAGCCAAGCTCTCAGTCCCTGAAGCACCTCTGACCTCCCAGGGTTCAGGTCTCACACTGCTTCTGCCTGGCACCTGCAGAGGAAGCCAGACCCCTGCTCTGGAATGCACAGCAGGAGGCACAGCAGCAGCCTGCAGCTGGGCACCTGCTGGTTTGACTGGGGAGAAAAGAGACTGCCAAGAGCCACTTTGTCCAGCCTGCTAGCTCCTGCTCTCCACCACCTGGGTGGCACCAGCAGAAGCACTGGCCTGACCCCTCAGCTGGCTGCTTGCTGCTGTGCCAAAAGGGAAAGACAGGAGATGCCAGCAGCAAGAGTTTACTGTTGGGCTGTGAAGGGTTTCCAAAGCAGCAACAGCACCGACACATCTCAGGTGATTTCTTCACCCCTTCCAGCCTGCAAGGAAACTCTCCTCACATTCTCACAGGGATCAGAGGGTTTAGAATCCTTCTGCAGAGCCACTTGAGGGTGGCCCTGCCACCTCACCTGTCCCCAGGGCCTCGGGCACTCACCATGGCACATCCCTGGAAGCCTGCCAGGAGTCACCTCCAGCAGAACTGTTCCTGGCTCCTGGCAGTTCAAGTGGGTGTTACAGACACTGAGTCCCTTCTGCCAGGGCAGTCCTGCAGAGAGCTGTGTCTGAGGCAGGTTGGTACCTGCAGTGCTGCACTGCTTGTGTCAGAGGTGAAAAGCAAAGGAGAAATGTGACTCTGGGCCAGTCAATGTTAGTGGTGCTGGCTGGGCAAGCCCCACACAGCCTTCCCTCTGCTCAGTGGAAGATGTTCAGCCCCACTCAGGGCTCATTTCCAGTGATCTCCCTTTGCTTTGCACTCAGCAGACCACACCTGGATATGGCATTCAGTGTGGGGCCTGCAGCACAAGAACCCCTTGGTAAAATGCAGAGGGTCTGACAAGGAGCTGGGCCATGGCCCCTGTGAGGGGCAGCTGGGGGCAGCAGGACTCTCTGAGCCTGGAGAAGAGATGGCTCTGGGGACCTGACAGGAGCCTGCTGGCACTTGCATGGAGGTTGTCAAGAAGACAGAGCCAAGCTCCCTTCTGCAGGCACACAGCAGGAGAAGAGGAGAAACTGTTCCAACAGGAAAGAGGGGATGCTCCAACTGCACAAAAGGAAAAGCTTCCCCATGATGACAGCCAGGCTCTGGAGCTGGTGGAATCTCCATCCTCAGAGGGTTTTGAGAAGCAACTGTATAAAGCCCTGAGCAATCTGGTCCTTAATTCAGCATCAACTCTTCTTTGAGCAAGAGGCTGAGCTAAAGATCTCCTGAAGCCTCTGGATTATTCTATGAAGATATCACACAAGAAACAGATGAAGGATTCCAGAAATGCTTTTTAGAAACTGCAGGTAGAGAGACAAGTCTGCAGTTCATTTTCAGCACCCAAAGATCAATGGCAAAAATCCTGCCTAAATCCCCACAGCTTGCAGATATCTGCCCCAGCAGCCAGGTTCATTGTTCACTGGGACACTGACTCTGCATTGCTCTGGGAGCTGGTGGAGCTCAGCACCTGCTTCTCAGCTGTGCCACTGCCTGCAGCTGCAGTGTTTGCAGGCGAGTTCTGCACAGAGAAGTTCACCTTCTGGCAGATCTGCCATGCTGGGGGGAAGGGGAATGTGTCCTGGCTAAGAGCATCTACCTGCAGGAATAATACAAAGCCTTTTTGTTTCCAGATCCAGGTCAGTCAATGCATTCCTGACATGGAGCTGAAGAGCACCGAGGAGGACCTTGAGCTGCAAGAGCACTCCCAGTAACAGCATGCAAGAACACAACATTTAGTCTCCTCTTCCCTTCCCATTTGCTCTTCACCCTGCTCAGTCCATCAGCATGGCACCAACAAGCCAGCCTGGGGCACACAGAGCTATGCAGCAAGCACAGAGCCAAAGACACAGGGAGGAAAGAGGCCAAGCAGACAGGAGCATGCAAACGTGCAAGGCTCTCTGCTGGTGGGGTCTGGACTCAGTTAGGTGGAGAGAGATGCAGATAAAAACCATGCCAAGTTACCTTCCATGGAATAAGAATAATGTGCTGGGCTGGGCTGGCTTGTGGTTAAGCCTGTAGTGCAGGTAAGAACACTGTGCTGACTTGCAGATGGAGTCTGAATTAAACCACTTTCAGGTTTCATACCTGGCCACAGTGCACCTGAATTGGATAAATTGGACCAGTTACAAACAAGTATGCTGGGACCAGACAGCATGCTGCTAGCTCAGGTTAAGATGTTTTGCTTGTCACAAAAGCAAGGACCAAATCACACAGGGCAGATGTTAACCTGCTGCAGGAGTGCTGACTGTCAGGCTGTGCATGGATTAGAGCTGCTGGAAAAGAGAGAATTAGAAGCACCAACAAGACCAACTGCCAAGGCTCTCAGGTTTCAGCTACACATCTCCTGTCCCAGCAAGATTCTCTGCCTCCTTGGTCCGAAGGAGCTGCCAATCCCCCTGAGGCTTGGGCTGGGCAGCACAGCTGCAAATGCCCTCAGCTATCAGATGGCAAGGCTGAAGTTGGTCTGTGCTAAGGTCGAGGTGAACACTTCCACAACTTCATTGTGCTTTGGGGGGAGTGTTTCAAACCAAGCCACAAGTCCATAAACCAACAACAGTGAATCCAGAGCTTAAAAAAAAAAAAAATACAGGAGAGGAAAAGTATCTGAGTGCTCTTCCAGACTGCTGCCCAGCCTGGAAAGCAGCTGGCACACACTGAGCACAGCAGAGAGCCAGCAGGGAGGCTGCAGCCCAGCTGCACCAGGCACACACGTGGTGGTTGCAGCTCAGGGTGAAACCTGCTGCCAGCAGCAGCTCAGCCCAGGCCTGCTTCTTCAGGGCTCTTTTGTTGTGTGTTTCCAGACCCACAGCCAAAGTCAAAGCCACTTCTCCTTGGCCCTGGTTAGAAAGCAGTAATCAGTGGAGAGGATCTACTTAAAAACTAGCAGGAGTGTGCAAAGCAGAGTGGCAAAGGACATCTGGAGCTAGACACAAAGCTCAGGGCCTGCAGAAAGGTCACCTCCTTCTTAACCCCCCAAACCCAGTGCCAAGGCTGCAAAAGCCACCAGCAGCAGGACAAGCCAGGGGCTGTGGGCTCCAAGTCTCTGATCCAGAAGACCCAGGGGAGTCTCAGAGCTGGCCAAGAGCAAGAACTGCCAGAGCTCAGTCAGGACTGAATCCTGCACCAGACTTGACCTCCAAGTGCCACCTGGGAGTCAGATGAAGCCATTCCCACAAGAGGGCCGCGGTGCCTGGGCTCTCGTGTTGCGTCTTTGTCACTGTTTAGAGCTCTGCAACTGTGGTACCGAAGCCCAGGGAAAGGCTGACCCTGCAGAGTGTGGCTGCATGGCACAACTCCAGAGTGAAACATGGCAGAGGTGCCCTCAGGAGAGTGGAGGCAGCTGCACTGTTCACTTTGCAAGGAGAGAGCTACCACAGCCAGATGTGTGAGCAGGCTGCAGAGGGGACAGGGACTGACAGCTCCTCACAGTGCAAGACAGATGGGCAAGGACAGACAGCAGCAGGAGGTGGGCACAGGGCACCCAAAAGTGCCATGGCCACAAAACACAAACCAGCTCTGAATGCTGCAGACAGTTAGCAGCTGGGAGTGTGGCAGCAGGGCAGACACACACAGCTGGGGGTGGCCCAGGTGACCCCAGAGGTCCCTTCCACTCTGTGTGTGCAGAGGGCTTGGCAGGGCAGGCTGGATGTGAGTGCAGAAGCTGCCTCGGGGGGGTGGCCCACAGCATCCTCCCGTGGTGCCTGTCCCTCTGGCCTCTCCCAGCACAGGCACCTGGCCTGGGGGCAGGGGTCCCTCTGCTCTGGGTGGCTCTAAAAGGCAGCACAGCCTCAGGGGCAGCAAGAGGAGATGAGAGCCCTCCATGCCCATGGTGGCACTGTGGCTGGAGCACAAGAATGTCACATGCAGGTGGATGGAAAGGCCCCACACAGGCCACCCCACACCACCTGGAGCTTTTCCTGAGCCCAACCACCACACCCACAGCAACTCTGCAGCAGCTGCTATGGCACCACCTGTGAAACCTCTCCGGGCCACAGGTATGTCCCAGGCAGAACAATGCAGCAGCACCATCAAAACCAGAGGTGACAAACTGGCACCAGCACAGGTGACAGCTCTGAAGGCTGCCTCCTGCCCACAGGGATCTCAAGGCCACAACTCTTTGTCACTTTGCTTGAACTTCATGGCTGAACACATCTGCTCTGCAGCTGCAGAGCTCCTGCTGCCTGCTTGGCTGAGAAGCCAACACCCCATAGGGAGCCCTGGAAACCTCTGGGCCAAGCCTCTGACCAAGCTGCCAACTCCTCACCTGCTGAGTGGAGATTCTGTGAGCAGAGACAATATGTGGAATGTCCTCTGCACTGTGCATGCCCACACAGAGTGCTGAGCAGGCAGCACTGCCTCATCTCCAGCACTGCAAGCAGCACTTTGGAAATCTTCCTCACACTTACTGAGAATGCAGGCACCTGCTAACAGCCCTCACAACCCACACCAAGACCTGCCCACGACTGATCACATCTCAGCTGATGTTTAACAGATGAAGCCAAGAGCAAACTCTGCTCTCCTGCCCAGGTCTGCAGAGGAATTCCTGCTGCCACACTCAGAAGCAGCCTAAGTACCTCTGAATTCCAGAACCTTTGGATTAAAACCCATAAAGTCCCTCCCAGCCCAATACAGACACCCCCAAAACACCACCTCCCCCCCACCAAATGTTACAGACCCTGCTTCCTGGCCCCCAAGTGTCAGAAGCATGAGACCCCTTTCAAACATCTTGGCCTGCTACCTCAGGAGGGGATTCCCCCGAGGCCAGAATCAGGTTGCTTGGGTTGGAAAAGGCCTCTGAGATGGACTCCAACCCTCTGCCCAGCACCATCCTGAGCACAAGACCATGTCCTGCAGTGCCACATCTCCTGACTTCTGAACACCTCCAGGGATGATGACTCCAGCACCTCCCTGGGCAGCCTGTTCTAATCCCTGACCACTCTTGCAGTAAAAATTTCCTCCTAGTCTCCAACCTAACCCTCCCCTGGTGCAGCCTGAGGCCATTTCCTCTTGTCCTGTCATTGGCTACCTGGGAGAAGAGGCCAACAACAGCCTCACTCCAACCTCCTTTCAGGTAGCTGCAGAGGGCAGTGAGGTCTCCTCTCAGCCTCCTTTTCACCACTGTATAAATTTGCACATCTCAGGTTTCCAGGATCCTGCTCTGTGGTTTTTAAGGCACCTGTGCTGGCTCTGTGCATCCTGACCCAGTGCCAGGGAGAGAAGAGGAAAGGCAGTTCCTGTGTCTCATCTAACTGCCTGTTTATGGAGTCAGGGAGTCATCTGTGCTGGGAAGGACCTTTAAACCATGGAGTCCAACCCTTAAGCCAGCACTGCCAAGGCCACCACTAAACCATGGCCCTAAGCACCACACCTACAGAACAGATTTGCCTTTAAAACCCCCAGCACACAGCAGAGCAAACCACCTGAGAACACTGAGAGCAGCACAGAGCAGAGCCACAACAAACTGGCAATGAAGAGCAAACAGACCAAGGGAAGGGAAGGAACCAAGAGACAGAAGTGTCTGCTGGCAGCATCCACTGGGAGATGAGAGGGTGGCTGGGGGGGACTGGAACTTCTCTGCTGAGCAGAGCCCTGGGGCTGTTTAGTCTGGAGAGGAGAAGGCTGAGAGGGACCTGAGCAGTGTCTATCAGTATCTGAGGGGTGGCTGCCAGGATGAAGGTGCCAGGCTCTTTCTGCTGGTGCCCAGTGACAGGGCAAGGAACAATGGGCACAAGCTGGAACCCAGGAGGTTGTTGGGATGACAGAGTAGAGGAGCCTGAGGGCTGCCCTCACTGCTGATAAAGATGTGCAGGGCAGTGTGGGGAGGACACAGCCAGGCTGTGCCCAGGGATGGCCAAGGGCAGCACAAGGGGCACTGGGTGCCAGCTGGAGCAGAGGAGGTGCCACAGAAGGGAAAACTTTGTCAGTGTGAGGGTGCTGGAGGCCTGGAGCAGGCTGCCCAGAGAGGCAGTGGAGTCTCCTTCTTTGCAGACTTTCCAGCCCCCCCTGGCTGTGTTCCTGTGTGCCCTGCCCTGGCTGACCCTGCTCTGGCAGGGGGCTTGGATCAATCTCCTGAGCTCCCTTCCAACCCCTAAAGCTCTGTGATTTTGTGAACCAAAGTGCAGGCTGCCAGGGAAGAGCAGAACCTTCCAGCAAACACAGCATGGGGCCAGGCAGAGAGCACTTCAGCCACAGTGAGGAGGGAGATGGCATCCAGCAGACAAACTGCACTGCTGACTGCAGAGCTGAGCTGGGACACAGCATCACAATTCCCCACACTGCTTCAGCCTCCCAGGGAAAGCTCTCCTGAAGGGAGCTCAGCAAACACAACAGGCAGAGAGCTTTGGCTCCCCAGGGCATGAGCACAGAGCCAGGTGGGTCCTCACCCCCCTGAGGGCATCCTGATGACAGGGGCTGGGGAGGGCTGGCTGGTTCTAAAGCCTTGAAAGGGCAACCCTGCCTGAACCCTGCTGGCAGGGGCTGAGCTGGAAATGCAGAAGCAGCAAATACCAAGAGCAGCCCTGAGGTGCTCATAAACCAGCCCCACACTTAACCCTGCAGAGCTTCCACTTCACAGTGCTCAAGTATCAGAGCAATGCAGCTCAGCTCTGACACAGGGCAAAGGAGGTGTGGGAGGCACTGCCTGATCCAGCCCTTGCCTCCCAGCTACTGCAGAGCCATCCTTTTCCTCCCACACACCCCTCAAGCACAGGGAAACTCCTTTTCCTGATCTCCAGGTGGATCTGAAAGTGTGTGTGGGTTTGCTCCACATTCTGACCTTTCAACAGCACAGCCTTGGCTCTGAGGTGGAAAGGCATGGACCTGATGGAGGACCACCTGATGGGTAAGGAACTGGCCACATGGATGGACTCAAAGGGTTGTGATCAGCAGCTCAAATCCTCACAGCAGCTCTGCTGAGGACACCAAGCTGTGTGGTGCTGGACTCACTTAGGGCAGGGATGGCATCCAGAGGGATCTTGACAGGCTTGACAAGTGGCCAGTGCCAACTGCAGGAGGTTCAACAAGTCACAGTGCAGGGTCCTGCAGCTGACAAATCCAGGCTGGGTGCAGAGTGGGTTGAGAGCAGCCCTGATGAAAGAGCCTTAGGGGTGCTGGTTGCTGAGCAGCTCCCCAGGAGCCAGCAGTGCCCTCCTGCAGCCCAGCAGGCAGCACAGAGAGGCTGTGGAGTCTCCTTCTCTGGAGACTTTCCAGACCCCCCTGGCTGTGTTCCTGTGTGCCCCGCCCTGGGTATGCCTGCTCTGGCAGGGGGCTTAGGCTGGATGATCTCTGGAGCTCCCTCCCAACCCCTAACATTCTGCTGGATGATCTCTGGAGCTCCCTCCCAACCCCTAACATTCTGCTGGATGATCTCTGGAGCTCCCTCCCAACCCCTAACATTCTGCTGGATGATCTCTGGAGCTCCCTCCCAACCCCTAACATTCTGCTGGATGATCTCTGGAGCTCCCTCCCAACCCCTAACATTCTGCTGGATGATCTCTGGAGCTCCCTCCCAACCCCTAACATTCTGCTGGATGATCTCTGGAGCTCCCTCCCAACCCCTAACATTCTGCTGGATGATCTCTGGAGCTCCCTCCCAACCCCTAACATTCTGCTGGATGATCTCTGGAGCTCCCTCCCAACCCCTAACATTCTGCTGGATGATCTCTGGAGCTCCCTCCCAACCCCTAACATTCTGCTGGATGATCTCTGGAGCTCCCTCCCAACCCCTAACATTCTGCTGGATGATCTCTGGAGCTCCCTCCCAACCCCTAACATTCTGCTGGATGATCTCTGGAGCTCCCTCCCAACCCCTAACATTCTGCTGGATGATCTCTGGAGCTCCCTCCCAACCCCTAACATTCTGCTGGATGATCTCTGGAGCTCCCTCCCAACCCCTAACATTCTGCTGGATGATCTCTGGAGCTCCCTCCCAACCCCTAACATTCTGCTGGATGATCTCTGGAGCTCCCTCCCAACCCCTAACATTCTGCTGGATGATCTCTGGAGCTCCCTCCCAACCCCTAACATTCTGCTGGATGATCTCTGGAGCTCCCTCCCAACCCCTAACATTCTGCTGGATGATCTCTGGAGCTCCCTCCCAACCCCTAACATTCTGCTGGATGATCTCTGGAGCTCCCTCCCAACCCCTAACATTCTGCTGGATGATCTCTGGAGCTCCCTCCCAACCCCTAACATTCTGCTGGATGATCTCTGGAGCTCCCTCCCAACCCCTAACATTCTGCTGGATGATCTCTGGAGCTCCCTCCCAACCCCTAACATTCTGCTGGATGATCTCTGGAGCTCCCTCCCAACCCCTAACATTCTGCTGGATGATCTCTGGAGCTCCCTCCCAACCCCTAACATTCTGCTGGATGATCTCTGGAGCTCCCTCCCAACCCCTAACATTCTGCTGGATGATCTCTGGAGCTCCCTCCCAACCCCTAACATTCTGCTGGATGATCTCTGGNCAGAGCAGAGGGGCAGGATCTCCTCTCTCCACCTCTGCCCACCCTGCTTTGGATGCAGCCCAGGCTGCCCTTGGCCTTCTGGGCTGGCAGTGCCCATTGCTGGCTCCTGCCCAGCTTCTCACCCCCAGCACCCCAAAGTCTTTCTCTGCAGGGCTGCTCTCAGTCTCCTCCTCCCCCAGCCTGGACTGATATCGAGGATTGCTCTGAGCCAGGTGCAGGATCTTGAAGTTTGCCTTATTGAATCTCACTGAGGTTCTCCTCAGCCACCTCTCCAGGTCCCCCTGAATGCCATCCCAGCCTTCAGTCTTCAAACCACACCACTCAGCTTGGTGTCATCTGCAGATGTGCTGAGGGTGCCCCAATCCTGTTTGCTGAAGGTAGTGAACAGCTCTGGTGCCAGTACAGGCCTCTGAGGGACACCACCTGCCACCTGCCTCCATCTGACACAGAGCCTTCCACCAAAGACAGCTAAACCACAAGGGGAGAAAATGATCTTCCTGAAGTAAGAACCATCTGGAAAGCTGCAAGAGCAGACAAACTGATGGCAGGAGAACCACAGAACTTTAGAGGTT
>WBNM01009757.1:0-10760 GCA_013399055.1 Ramphastos sulfuratus | reverse complement strand
TCCCTGGAGGTGTTCAAGAACACTTGAAAGAAGTTCTTAGTGCTATGGTCTAGTCGATTGGATAGGGCTGGGTGATAGGTTGGACTGGATGATCTTGGAGGTCTCTTCCAACCTGGTTGATTCTATGAGGCATAGTATTTTGGCTAAGAACCAATTCCATTCATGATGTCTGCCTGCCTGGCCTCTCCCTGCACTCTTATTGCTGGTGTGAGCTTCTCTCAGCACTGTTCATGCTGTCATTAAGTCCCCCACTTGTACACCTCAGGGGTGGCCCATTTCAGTGTTGGCAAAGTGCAGCACATACACTACATGGGTTTTTTGAAGCAAGAGGTTATTTGGTGTTTCTCTGGCTCCCAGTTCACTTCAAGTGCAGTTCACTTCAAGCAGGCTCAGTAGTCATTTGCCCTAAGGACATTTATGAAGTGGATTCTCCTGTCTTTGCCTCCCCACAACCCTTTTTGTGGCCTCCCACAGGCTGAAGCTGAACTGCAGGAGCAATACTTTCAGCCCCTGGTGAAAAAGGAAGAACTGGAAGAGAAGATGAGAAGCATTAAAGAAGTGAAATGCCGAGTTGTGACGTGTAAAACGGTGAGCGACGCGGAGCCAGCGTGACAGCAGGGCAGTGGAACATTGATTGTAGAAAATGGTGCTGGACCATCCTGCAGATTCCCATCTGCTGCTCTTGGCCATAGTCCAGTGCAGGGACCAAAGGGAGACACAGAAACAGTTTTGTTCCTTATGCCTGCTGCTGAGAGCAGTCCAAGCACTGAGTGACTGAGGCTTGAAGGCACTGGCAAGGCAGGTTTGGTGCTGTGCTGAACATCTCAGCTTGATGTTTATGCCAGTGAGTTCCTTGGGTGCTGGTGTCCTGCAAACACTTAACACTATCTTCCCTGAGACTCTTGAAATAGACAAAGTGCCTTTAAAAAAAAATAATAAGTGGGGCTTCCTCTATCTGCATTTCCATGGACTTTGCCATCAGGAAGAGCAATGGAACTTTGTCCTATTTCAGATGCTGGAAGGAAGGGAAGAAAATCCCATTCCTGGATTTTCAGCCCCTGCTGGACCTTCCCTTGCTACCTTTCCTATCTGTTTTGAGGCTGCACATAGGGCCACTGTGTGCCCTCTGAGTTGCTGGGAGCAGGGCCACAGGGTAGTGGCCGGGAAGGGAGGATGACATTTGAAGTAGTAGTGACAAAGCCAGGGATGATGATCTCTCAGACTGGTGGGCTCCTCAGGAGCGAAGAAGGCAGAAGTACTTTCCTCTGAACATTCAGCTGTCACTAACCCACAGAACAGGTCTCACATGTTCTATCTCCTTCCTCCCTGACAGTGTAATTACACCTATTTCAAGCCTCTGGAGACCTGTGTGCAGGATAACCATGACTACCACTGGCATGAAGCCATCAAGCGCTTTTTCAAATGTCCTTGTGGAAATCGAGCCATTTCCCTTGACAGGCTCCCAAAAAAACCCTGCAGGTAAGAGATGAGCTTCAAGAAAAGAGCGTCTGGGGCTTCTGTACTGCCCATTCACAGGTAACATGTCATAACCATGCCCTAAAAGAGGAGTGTCAGCCCTTAAGCCAAGCAGGGCGGGAAAGGTGAGGGCCTTGTTTTGGATGCACTCATCTTGTGCAGCAAACACAGTGGTCCTCACCTGCCACCTTTATCTATCTTTCAGTACCTGTGGCCTCTTCAAGTGGGAGCGAGATGGGATGCTAAAGGTGAGTGTGAACTAGCAGCTCCTGAGCAGCTCAGCACTCTGGCTTCTTCTCTGGGTACTTTTGTCCCATGCTTTGCTTCAATGCCCTTGTGAACTCTCAACAAAACCAAGCAGCTTTGCATGTTGTCAGGTCCATACAGGTGTCTGCAAACTGTGTTTTAAGGGAATTTCTCTTCCTTTCTGTTCTTGAAGCTTTGCTTTGTTTAACTGTGGGAGGTGGCTTTTGACCAACGTTGCATGAATCTGAGGTTCCTAGAGCGCCTGTCCATATTTAATCAGACAATTTATCCCTACCACAACTTCTGTCAAAGAATGTTTGGGAGAAACCTTACCACATGTTTAACTTGTTTTTTATCCATGGCTCTTGTCTCTAGGAGAAAAAAGGTCCAAAGATTGGTGGAGAAACACTTTTACCAAGAGGAGAGGAACAACCAAAATTTCTCAATAGCCTGAAGTGACCTGGAGCTGGTAATTTTTTTTTTAACCTTTTTTCCCCTCACAACATAAGGATGGATTTCTGTGTCTGAAACACATGCTTCTGTACTGGAATGCAAGAGGATTCTAGTTTTAGGAATGAGTGAGCAGGAGCCTAAATTCCTGATGAGAAGGACATCCACCATGCCACTGCATGAATCTTCAGCTTTCATCTTTTAAAGACTGACTGAATAAGGCTGCATGTGAAGCGCACACTGGTGCCTGTTACATCTTGCTAACAACTCGTTCACAAGATTTTAACCTAGCAAAGAGACAGCTAGAACAGAATGTGCCCCAAGAAATCCCTGGACCTCCTACCATTTGTGTTGAATGGCTGGTGTATGGTGATATTTTAAGTGATAAATCATCATGGATTGTGAGCACTTGTGAAGTTAATCCTACAGCGTGTGGTGCCAGCCTGTCATGATTTCTCAGCTGTTGGCTGAAAAGGGGTGTTAAGAAGGTTGTAGCCACAGAGCAGTCTCTTGGCTCCAAAATTACTCCCTTTGAACCCTTAAGAGCAGATGTCAAACAGTTCCCGGGTTGTCTCTGTGGCTTAGGTGTTGAAAACCTTTTCAGTGGCTTTGGCATTACAAGCCATCAGTGTTGGCACTGCTGAGTTTCCAGAACGTATGGTGAAGCCCTTTGGCTATCACCCAGCCCATCCTGGGTTCCCAGCACCACCCACACTACAGTACCTTCACAGCTTCCATTTCAAAAAACATTTTAACATACACAGCACCATTTAGAGATGAGCAGTTGTGCTTCATGCATTTTAACCTTTTTCTGACATTTTAAATTTTCCTGAAATTTTTCCCACTCATCACCATGTCGACCTTGGCTGCTGGTACTGCTGCCTGGGGGACAGCAGTGGTCTCAAGACAAGGTCTCCAAGGGGCACCTCCTGAAAAGAGCTGTCTTCATTCAGGTGTTTTTTTCAGAAAGCACATCAGTGTAGGATGGCTGTGGCATTTGGCCAGCTCTCCCTGGATCTGATCCTTCTGCTCATGCCCTGTGGGATCATGGGGTAGTTTTACGTGCCTAAACCCACAACTACCTCGGTGATTTGGTGAAACTGTCACCAACTAATGCTCTCACAAGTCCTGGTGGCCTTGTTGGTACCTCCTTTGTTTACTTGCACAGGGGCTAGAAGACAAATGTTACTTCATTTGAAGCAATGGGACAGCCCTCATCTAGAGGCGCTTTTGCTGGGCAGCGTTTCTCAGCAGGTTACGTTCATTTCAGTCTTGTGTGGATACCATTTGATGGGTTGGGTGTCACTGGTAGATGACTCAGTCTGTAACTGTGGCATTGCTTGGCAAGGTCCCCTGTAGATCTTTTGTATCAGAATAAATACTCCCTGAGTTTGTATGGTGTCATGTCTCTGAGGAAGAGGATGAGTTGCTTGCTCAACATCTTTCTTTGCCTGACAGCTCAGTGATGAATCACCAAAGGGATTTGGTTTGGGGTCCAAACCTCCTGCTGCCACACTGTTTCCTTGGTCAGACCAACAGGAGTTTCTCAGTTGGAATCCACAAAACCAGGATGAAATTCCATAGTGCTATCAACCTTCAGCCAGCACATTGAAAGCTTCAGGCTTTTCCCAATTGTCTCAGGCCAACGCAAAGGAGATTTCTGCAGAAATTAGAAATCAAAAACAAGGCAATGCTTTATCTTCACCCAGCCTCCAGGGCTGTATGTGCCTCCTAAGGAGCCAAGGCATGAAGGCAATGCCCAATGCATCCTTGTGTAAAAAAACAGAATCAGGAAGCTAAGGCTTTGCTTTAAGCCCAGCAGTAAACCAGAAGTGGGGAAGACTGATGTAATAGCTTTTACATGCCTTAGTTTGTATTTGGAGATACTGGGTTTGGGCCAAAGCTGGCTGCAGCCCAGCACTCAGGCAGGAGGGGAGCTGCCTGCTGGGACAATGTTTCATGTGAGCACACAGCCCCAGGACTGGGGCAGGCTGTTCTGGCAGCCTGTGGGGTCTCTGTCCACAATAACACATTTCTGTCAATACCTGGGAGAAGCAGAGAGTCACAAGAGGCTGCTTGAGTGTGACCTGACAAGCTCAGCTGTACCCACACTGCTGCTGAAGCTGTCCCAGTTTGGGGAACATGATGGAATGATTCCAATCTCACAACAAAGAAGCCCAACCCATGCCAGGCTGCGTTAGCAAGACAGCAGCCAGCAGGTCCAGGGCTGCAAGTCTGCTCTAACTCTATGAGTTGGCATAAATTATTAAACTGGATTAATTAATCCACTGCTGTTGTTAGCAGGGCTGGTGAATCAAGACTGCAGTGCTGCTGTAGCTTTCTGAAGTCACTAAGCCAAATTGTACTGGAAAAGTGCCATTCTCACAGCCATTACTAAGATGTGCAGAGGATGCAAACAGTGAATCAGCCCTTTCCCCATCCAAATTATCACCTAGCTACAAGCTTATAGAATGCTCTATGTGTATCAGAATGAGCAGGGAGATGCCCAGCTCTTCAGTAACCTCCTACAACATCAGGCTTTGTTTTCAGATACAGTAAGTACCTTGCTTCTCAGCTACTGAAATGTTGGTTGAGAGCACCTTGCTCTGCCACCACAAATTATCTGGGGTTTTGCACTTTGAGGAAAAATTAAGCCTTTACAACTTGCTCTCTCTGCACTAATCAGTTTAGGTTTAGTAACTTAAGTCAGCTCAATTAAAACTTACCACCCTTTCACTGTAAATGCAATGCTAAAGGATCTCCCTTTTTGCTCACCAGGTTCTCCTAACAGCCCATCACAGTTCCCCAACAAGCTGGGCTGTCCCAGCCATTTCACATCAACTGCACTGCACTGCTAGTGGTGGCTTTGTTTTTTACCCAGAAAGCCAACTGCTGGAGACATGATTTTTAAGATGTGAATTTCCACTGGTGGGGCACAAGTTTTGGAAATCTGTGATTGCAGAATCTCTGCTGGCTGAGGTGGGTGGGAACAGGCACAAGAAAGCACTTACCAGGTAGATCCCTCACACAGGAAGTCATATGGACTGATGAAGTATCCTTTGGACTCCAGACCTTGCTCAAATGCCCTAGAAGGAAGTGCTTTAGACCCTTACTTTCCCAAGAACATGGTCTCATACCTATGAGGATGTAGTTTGCTGAGAAGGAGCCAAGAAACCCTGATGGGTCTGCCTCTGCCCAGGGTCATTTCAGAGGGACAGGGATCAGACTCCTTGGCATTGCTAGGATGGAGCCAAGCTGGCCTAGCACAGACTCAAGGGGAGTTTGGCTAAGCTTAATCCTCCTCAGGCTTCGGAGTACATTCGACGTTGTTGTAGGAAGGAGTGAGGACATGAGTCTCCCAGCAGGTGAGATAGCTGATGAGTTTAGATGAGCTGAAAGGTCTTTAATGGGATTGTTCTTCTGGAAAAGGGAAATTTAAGCCTAAACCTGCATGCAGAGATGTGAAAAATTTAAAGATACAAAGCCAAAGCTCTTCTTTTCCTTCTCTCTCCTATCCATACCAAGAGAAATTCAGTCTGGAAACTGGGAATCTTACAGACACCTGTAGCTCTTCTCTGTGTTCACAGCTTCATCTGGAGTCAACTCAACTACACCAAAAATGCCACTTGTGAGCCATACAAGACATTCTCGGCCCTCATAAAAATCCCAAGGAGAGCACAAGCTAAGCTGTGTGCCAGAGCTCAGCAAAGTCAGTGGAGAAGCATCCAGCTCATTGGACATCAGTCACTAAGGCCCATGCAGTAAGCAAAGACTAGGCTGAGAAGGTCCAAGTCTGGAAATGCATCATGGCACAGCTCTCCAAGAGCAGGATTAGTGTCAGGGTTATATACAGGACACAGAGATGCAGGAACCAGGACACTCGCAATTGCCCACTGAGCAAGGCTGAGGGTCTGTCCTAAAGTCTCCCCCACATCACACTTCTTGTGTTGTAGTCAAGCCAGAGCTCTATGGAGAGAGTCTGTCTGCCTCCAGGTTGGAACAGACCAGAGGCTTCACCCCAGCAGCAAGAGCTTAAAATCCACACAACTGTGCTCAGACCTCACCTCTTTTAGACAAACAAGAAAACTCAGAGATGCTGCAGGAAGAGGCACAAACCTCTGCTCTGCCTTATGCTGTCATGCATGAAATGGCTGCAACAGCTTCAACTTGCAGCTACTTGTCTAGGCGGTCCTGTGGGATAAGGACAGGACTCTACTTGATCTGTCTCGCCTGAGTGACCTGCCAAGCTATCAGGCAAGAAAGCAGAAGGAGCCACAAGATCCTATCAAGTGCAGTCTCTGGAACTGTTTTGACACCTTCTGCAGGTGGAAGGGGGGAGTAGAAAGGAGCTGAGGATCACTCTTTTGCTCTGGGGTATTCAATGACGCAGCCAGCACCAGAGTCTCTGAGCAGCAGAACAATACAACACAGCTCTCAAATGCAGTTTTGCTCTGATTTAATCTGGATTTCAAAAAAATTGATTCTGAAAGCAAAAGAATCTTTCAGAAAGCAAGGAGAACCATTGCAAAGCAATGCAAAACAATTATTTCAGTGCACATTGCTCCATCCTGCCACCAGTGCATCCCAAGGAGCATCCAACCGCCTCCCTGACTTGGCAGCACCGAAAGGCTCCCTTTCCCAGACTTGCAAGGCTCAGGGGAGAACTTCTTCACTTCACACAGCCTTGGATCAACTGGCTCAAGGCCAACAGGAGGCTGATTTGTTGGCCCAGCAGCTCCCAACCCTGCCAGCCATGTATTTCACTTGTGCTATGCTGCTTGCCACACTAGGTCATCTTTGAGGAACTCTACTAGTTCCAGTCCATCAGTCCCTTTTTTATGTCAGTGGTTGCTCCTTCCCTCTTATCTAGTTCCCTTACACCACTGATTCTGCTGGTATCAATATCCTCATCCTCAGCTGTACTAGCTTCCCATGTGAGCTCTCACTGAGAGCTTGCATGAAACTCTGATTAATTTGGTTTCTTTTGCATAGAAAAAGAAGTTGGAAATGCTAAAAAACCACACCCTTGCATAAAATCTCATGTTAAAATAGCATAATTCCAAAGATAGGTCATGAGGAACTTTTAAAAAGCAAGAATGAAAACATGAAAAAAGTGAAGGTGTTCTTTCAGGACCTTAATTCTTCAGTTGTCTAAGACGACCACAGCAAACCTCTCTTTTTCTAGGCTACATTTTCTTTGATGTACCTCAGCTGTTCAACCTCAGTGCAACTACTTTATATTAGCATAAAATGATTTTGCAGTGCAGCATTTGGCTAAGTTACCAATACAGAGATCAGCATCTGTGCTCCCCAACCAGAGCAGCTCATTCTCAGGTGGATGTTCTTCATCCTGCCCTTCAGAGGTTGTTCTACAGGTTAATTCTTTCCCCTTGCACAAGGCGTGCTCGGAAGTTCCAAATATCCTTCAAAACAAAAATGAGACAAAAAAAAGCTTTGAGGGCCAACAAAAATGGTGAGCAGGCTTCCAGCTTACAGAGATGGAAAGAGAGGACCCTCAGCTTAGCTACAGACCCATAAAACCATACCGACACTTTCACTGAGTATTGTTTCAAATCCCAAACATCACGAACAAAAATACAGCCGAAGCTAAGGAGAGGTGCAACCTCCACCCCCCAGGACATAGGCTGATTGCAGGTGTTAACACAGATGGTGAGATGCCTGTGGTTCAATTCTGGAAGAGGGCAGAAGGCATAACATGAGCAGCACAGAGAACATTGCTAACTTGTGCACAAAATGCCTACCACAAAGTAGTGCTTTTAGGTGATCGGAAAAGTTCACCTTGCATACTGCTGGCCACAAGCAAGTGATCATAGAATGGCTTAGGTTGGAAGGGACTTTAGAGATCATCTACTCTAACCTTCCTGCCATGGGCAGAGACACTTCTCAACTAGACTCAGCTGCTCAAAGCCTCATCCAATCTGGCCTTAAACACCCCCAGGGAGGAGGCATCCACAGCCTCCCTGGGCAATCTGTTCCAGAATTACAACACTCTTGTCCTGAAAACTTCTTCCTAAGATCCAGTCTAAAACTGCTCTCCCTCAGCTTCAAGCTACTCCCCCTTGTCCTATTGCTAGACACCCTTATAAGAAGTCCCTCTGATAGCCTTCCTGTAGGATCCCTTCAGGTATTGGAAGCTATAAAGTATATTCAGCTATAAAGTCCCCCCAGAGTTTTTCTCTAAGCTGAACAATTCCTTTTGCAGCAGTAACCAGCAGGAAATAACAGATACAAATGCAAGCCTTCAGCCAAACATCAGGTGCTGGGCAGGCGTTGCTGCGGATTGTGAAGCAGAGAAGACAACCACTGTTTGCTTCACAGAGCTAAGTCTTAAGCACGCTCTTACTTCAGTTTCCCTGTGTGGGGATTACTTAGTTATCATATCATTAGTCTTGTGAAGGTGAAACATAAAAGCTAGGCACTCCAACTCCAGTTAGAAAATGCTTACAACTACATGAAAGCACAGAAGCTTATCTGAGACTTCACAGTATCACAGTATAGCAAGGTTGGAAGAGACCTCAAAGATCATCAAGTCCAACCCACCACCACAGACCTCAAGACTAGACCATAGCACCAAGTGCCACGTCCAAACCTGCGTTGAACACCTCCAGGGACGGTGACTCCACCACCTCCCTGGGCAGCCCATTCCAGTGGGGAATGACTCTCTCACTGAAGAACTTTCTCCTCATCTCGAGCCTAAACTTCCCCTGGCACAGCTTGAGACTGTGTCCTCTTGTTCTGGTGCTGGTTGCCTGAGAGAAGAAAGCAACCTCCTCCTGGCCACAACCACCCTTCAGGTAGTTGGAGACAGCAATAAGGTCTCCCCTGAGCCTCCTCTTCACCAGGCTAAACAATCCCAGCTCCCTCAGTCTCTCCTCATAGGGCTTGTGCTCAAGGCCTCTCACCAGCCTCGTTGCCCTTCTCTGGACATGCTCAAGCACCTCAATGTCCCTTTTAAATTGAGGGGCCCAGAACTGGACACAGTACTCAAGGTGTGGCCTAACCAGTGCAGAGTACAGGGGGAGAATGACCTCCCTACTCCTGCTGGCCACATTATTCCTGATGCAGGCCAGGATGCCATTGGCCTTCTTGGCCACCTGGGCACACTGCTGGCTCATGTTTAGGCGGGTGTCAATCAGCACCCCCAGATCCCTTTCTGTCTGGCTGCTCTCCAGCCACTCCGACCCCAGCCTGTAGCTCTGCATGGGGTTGTTGTGGCCAAAGTGCAGCACACGGCACTTGGATCTGTTGAAAGCCAGACTTCTATGGGTACAACCTCTTTTCCATTCAGAATGAGGAGAGAGCCTCACTATGCTTTGGATTTCACTGTGTACCTAAATAACTCCAGGAATCAAGAGTCAAGCAAGCTGCAACTTTACAGACAACAGGTAAGATCAGTCTTGTAAAGCACAGCTGGAAAAAAAACACCCAATCCTCCCGAAGTGAAAAACTCTTGTCCTCCAGAATGCCCTGGATATTGTTGTAGCTGAAAAAGATGCAATTTTAAAAGAAAATTGCTGCCTACTACACCTAGGTTTTAAAGCAACTGATGTGGGATTATATTTAAGAACAACAACAAAAGTCTCCTCTTGTTGTCAGATGTGACTATTTGTCTGAAAAGGAAAATCCACCTGCTGTTAGGAGGGGGAACCAAGACCTATGGACATACAAACTGTGGATGAGAACTAAACGTGCTGCACTTTCTCATACTTCTGAATTAGGGCACAAGAGGACCACATCTTCCTGTTTACATCATGCAAAAAGCTCTGGTTCAGGCACACTCCCCACAACAAACCAAACTGCAAAGGGCAAAGCTTGCACATACTTCACCCTGATCCTGCCTTGCCACATTAGCCCTCTCCACTGCTACCCAGCAGAGCAAAGTCTGGACCCCCCATGTAAGAAATGCACATGAATAGCCCCAGAGGTGATCCACCAAGACAGCAGAACCTGTGGCTCCTCCTCACTTATGCTACACTACCAACCATGAAATGAAGTGCTGATCTAATCTGCACCAGCTCATCTACCACTGGAAGGGAACCCAGCATGTTCACAAGACCCATTTTGACAAACAGAGCTGGAGGAGGAACCTCTAGAGCTCGAAGGATGTGAAGGAATTGCCCAGCATAGCAAGAAGCAGCCTTACGAGCAAAATGCCTTCAAGAGGCCTGCTGGTCATGTTCTGAATATCAGGTCTTTTAACTCTGCCAAGCACCTCTGCTTGGCACAGCTTCATCTGCTGAACTGAACACAGCTAAAAGCACAAATGAGAGAAACTTGGGGAATTTAGCTAGATTGCCACAAGGAACATATACAGCTCCACATGGTCTTACCATGAGTTTCACAGAAATGGCGTCATATTTCTTTTGAACCATTTCAACCAATTCTTTCTCCAGGTGCTCTTGGGTCGTGTTCTTGACGTCAATGTAGTAGCACTCTGAGCTGGCAAAGTGACAGCTTATACTCTGTGAGAGGAAACAGGACACCACAAGTGAAAACACATCTTAAGCATTCCAGACTGTGCACACTCCACCTCTTCCTTACAGATCATGTGTTGTGGTAGGCCTAAA
>WBNM01009753.1:0-14175 GCA_013399055.1 Ramphastos sulfuratus | reverse complement strand
GGGGTGGAGGAGATGCAGGGTTAGGTGGTAGGATGAATTGGGATCACAGGGCTAGAAAGTGGGTGGAGAGGATGTAGGATTGGGTGGTGGGATGAAGAAAATGCAGGGTTGGGCGGTGGGATGGAGGAGGTGCAGGGCTGGGTGGTGAGATGGAGGAGGTACAGGGTTGGGTGGTAGGATGGAGGAGGTGCAGGGCTGGGTGGTGAGATGGAGGAGGTACAGAGTTGGGTGGTGAGATGGAGGAGGTGCAGGGTTGGGTGGTGAGATGGAGGAGGTGCAGGGCTGGGTGGTGGGATGGAGGAGGCGCAGGGCTGGGTGCTCCAAAGGAAGCTGTGGTGATGTTGGTGGTGGCACTGGGGGTGGAAGTGATGGTGCAAATGGATGGTGCAGCCCTGCAAGTAGAGAACTGCCACCCAGCTGATGTCACCAGCACAGCACTGAGTCCTGGGAAGGCACCCAGGGGTGGCTGGGGTGGTGCTGATGCTGCCTGGGATGTCACAGGTGGGGTCAGCCTCAGGCCATGGCTTTGTACTGGGTGCTGCCATGGCCAGGCATGGGCAGGAGGACAGTGTGTGGCCCTGGGCTGTGTGGTGGCACCAAGGAGCTTGGAGCAGGAGGCAGATGTCCATCCATGCTGCCATGGCCTGGCACCACTGGCTGGGACAGAAGTACCCCATTGGTGACATCCATTGTCACCTTCTGGGCACAGGTTCAGCCTCAGTGGGGAACCTCTGGGCCCCCCCTGCTGCTGTGTATGGCCCCCAGCCTCTGCTCAGTTTCAATGGGGAAACTGAGGCAGGCAGCGCATGGGTGGGAGGCCAGCAGAGTGCTGTTCACTCTGCACCTAGCCTTGAGGGGCATAAAATGAGGAGCCACATCCAGAGAAAGGACTTGTGCCTCCCAAAGCACAGTGATATTCGGTGAGCAGGGGGAGAGGGTGAGCTGCCTGCAGCCCCCTCAGACAGCCCACGCAGGGAGGGAAACTGAGGCCCAGGCATCAGGTAGGCAGAGTGCCCAGCACCCAGGTGCATGCTCTGCCTGTGGGGGTATGCCTCAGAGCCACCCCAGGGCTACACCCACGGGTGAAGGAGCAGCAAGGTGGGTTCTGGGGTGGGCAGGTTGCGTCCTGCCCCCCTCCTCCATCCCCGGCAGCGCTGCAGACAGTCGGCTCCAGAGCAGCGTGGCCGCGGGGACGGCTGAGAGGGAAGCCACAAAAATGATTTAAGGGGCTGGCGGGATTGATTTATTAAGAACAATTAAAAGCGCTAAATACGCTTAGCTCAGCCAGACGCCGGGCGAGGGAGCCTGGGGGGAAGAGACCTGTCTGCTGCATCCGCAGGGCGAGGCTGGCAGCAGCGGGGGGGACACCTGCGGCACCGCGCTGGAGAGGTGGCACCGGGCGGGACTGGGGCAGCCGGGGAAGGAGAGGGGAGCTGGGATTTGGCTGGAAGGTGGTGCAATGGGGTCAGGTTTGCACCCAGGGGTGGATTCGCACCTAGAGGTGGGTTTGCAACTACCTAGGGATGGATTTGCTCCCAGGGCTGGGGTGAGTTTGTTGTACCCAAGGGTGGTCCTGCATCCATGGCTTCACTTGCACCCAGGGCTGGATTTTCATCAAGGGGTGGGTTTGCACCTGGAGGACACATGGTGGGATACCAGGAGACAGGAGATCCCCAGGCAATGCTGGAACTGAGAGCCACTTTGTCCTAGTGCCCACTGCAGGGTGCCCAGTATGACCAGTGCTGGAACTGAGAGCTGCTTTGTCCCCGTGCCCACTGCAGGGTGCCCAGTATGACCAGTAGTCCAGACTGGATGGGTGTTGCTGTGCCAGCCCTGTCTGGCAGTGCTACCTTGAGAACTCACCAAACACCAAGAGTGTGCCATGCCAGGCATTGGGTGGCAGGGGGAGGCTGGGCAGGAGCTGAGGGAACAGAAATCAGGGAGCATTGCAACACTGGCACCCAGGTCCCGCCCGGGGAAACCCCAGCAGAGTCCTTGGAGGCTGGGAGAGTCCCCAGCCTCACACAGACCTGCCCAGTGCTGGCACTTGCTCAGGCACTGGAGCTGACTTTGGGGACACTAGAAAGCTGCACCCACCTGGGGTCTCTGGTGCTGCCACCCTCTGGGGTGGGCTGTGTCCAAGGGTGGCATTTGGTGTCCTCACTGGGCTGCCGGCTGCTGGGTGAGGGGGCAGCAGGCTGTGTACTGTGCCCTCTCAGTCCTCGTGGCTGTCTGCAGTGGCAATGCTGGGTTTGTACCCATCCCTCAGCCTAGTGCAGGGTCTGTCCCCTCCCCTGGGCACCTGGCTGTGCACTCGGGCAGCAGCTGGGGACACTGGCAATGCGTGGGGACATGGAGGTGGGGAGCCATGCTGCCTTCCTCCCCTCACCCCCTCCCAGTGCTGGCGGGGGTGGGGGTG
This sequence comes from Ramphastos sulfuratus, assembly GCA_013399055.1. Lineage (NCBI taxonomy): Eukaryota > Metazoa > Chordata > Aves > Piciformes > Ramphastidae > Ramphastos > Ramphastos sulfuratus. Next base: position 11,756 of record WBNM01009753.1, on the reverse strand, counting down.
GTGTCATGTTTTTGGGTCCAGCTTCAGATCCCCCCCACAAAGCAGCCACCATCTCCCCCAGTCACCCCACCCTGGAGGAGGATGCCCCCACATCCCCAGCACCACATGGGTCCCCAGTGCCATGAGCTACATTGGGAACCTCCTGCCTTAACCCAGGAGGCATCCGCTCCCTGAAACCCAAGACGCTGGGGGGATTCATACCCTGCCCACCCCCATGGAGAGGGGCCCTGGGAATCAGTGAGAGCCAGGAGGTGCTGGGAAAGGTGCTGAATGGGAACAAAAGGTCCGCGGGGCAGCTGGCAGGGGCGAGCAGAGCCCGAGGCTTTCTGCTGACCCTGCTCTGGCTGCCCCAGCCCCGGCCTCCCCCCGCCACCCCCCACCCGCTCCTGCCGACGTCAGCGCTTCCCGGCAGCGCTCCCAGGTAGAAGAGCTGGACAGGAGGTGGAAAAAACATTTCTGCCTCTACCCCGGTGCTGATGCCCACACCAGCCGTGGCAAAAGCCTCCTGGGACAGGGTGGGTGCTCCTGAATTGTCCCCAAGCACCACCACGGGGCCACATGAGGACGGAGCTGTGGTGAGGTGTGGGGCGTGCCATGGGTTGGGTTGGTGGCCATGGTGTGGGTGCTGCATCCCCCTCCAACTGCATCTGCACCCTGCTGCTCTTGCCAGGCTGTTCTGTGGGGACAATGGCTGGAGATGGAGCTGGCCAGGGACGGAGGTGAGCAGGGATGAAGGTGACTGGGGATGGAGGTGACTGGAGATGGAGGTGGCCAGGCATGGAGGTGACTGGGAATGGAGGAGTTCCAGCCCTGGTGGCCCTGGCACTGCCAGCATTTTCCACCGTGCTCCAGCCTGGCCAAGTGCTGTCACAGCTGCAGGCAACAGGGGCAAAGCCAGCGCCCGTGGGACAGGGAAAGAGGTCACCCCACTGGCCACGGCCACCAGCTGGGGCACATTGTGCTCCCAGTAGCCACACTGAGGGAAGATGGGTGGGAGGGCAGCACAGTGACTTGCCCAGAGCCAGGCAAGTGGGGTGGTGGCAGAGGTGGGACCAACCCGGGGTGCTGGGCAGCAGGTCACTGGGTGCCCCCAGCCTCAGCAGCACGCCCGCCGCTGGCTGCCCAAGGGTTAATGAGAGTTTGCTGCTCCTGCAGACAATTAGTGACATCTTTGCTGACAACGCCACACTGAGCCCCGCTTGCAGCCTCCCCGGCAGCACCAGCCCGGCCGCCCCCGCGCCCTGTGCAGCCCCCGCACCGCCGCCGCCCACCTCCGCCACCACGGCTCCGCCGGCCGGACCCGGCACCTCCTCTGCCCCCACCCCAGTGGCTTTTTTGGCAGCGCCGGGCACAATCGCGATGCCGAGCTCCCCTCGCTGCCCTCTGACCCACTGTTGCTGTGGAAACTGCATCCCACGGAGGATTATGGAGCCTGAATCCGCAGGCTCCCAGCTCCCCTCGAAATCCAGACGGCCACATGCCAGCCCCCCTGCCCGCGCTGCCCACGGCGCTGCTGCCCGCAGGGTGCCTGTCTGCGCCTGCCTGCGCCCATCAGGGTGGAGGTTGGGTGCTGGAGGAGGTGGCAACAGCTCTCCCAGGTCCCCTGTTTTGTACCTGCTGGTTGATGACGTTGCCCAAAGGTGCCACGGTGTCACCATGAGGCCACTGGCGACCCTTGGTACCTCTGTTCCCCTGCGCTGTCATCACCTGAGCATCGTCTCCTGCTGTGCCACCAATCTGCATTGTCTCCTGGTGTGCCACCATCCCTGCATCATCTCCTGCTGTGCCACCAACCCTGCATCCTGAATAGGGGGTACCAGCAGGACCCCCCCCACACCCTGCCAGCAGCCAAAAGCACCCCAAGGGAAGTGGGTCCACCCTGAGGACCCATCCCCAAACCACGTGTGCATGGGTACCCAACACCTCTGGGGCAACAGCAGGCGCTGGGCCCCCTCCAGAGCCCCCCGTGTCCCCAGGGAGAGGCAGTGTGGGTCCCCTCAGGCCTGGCGGGTAGGTGCAGGGAGGGGGCGTGGAGCCTGTTTGGGGAGCTCTGTGGGCTGGGTTTGTGTCTCAGCATCTCTCCCTGCCACCCGGGGAGGCAGGAGCTGAATTAATCGCGATCAATTAGTGCTGCTTGCAGTCCCCGGCTGCCTCCCTGCACCAGCTTTGTGCCGTCGCACCCAGCAAGGGGGGGCCCCATGTCCCCAGCAGCACCCAGCCCACCACTGGGGACCACAATCCCTCTGGAGAACCCCCTGGCATGGGGCTAGGGGACGTGCAAAGTGTCCCGCAGCCCACGTGGGCACCTGCAGCAACAGCCGAACATCCACACCATAAAATTTGGCATGGGGTAACGACAGGGGCGGGGAGGGGACAGACAAAACCCCTCAAAGGGAGCTCTGCGAGGGGCTGGAGTGGGATGGTTTGGGGTGAGGAGGGAGGGGTCCTGAGCGGGGGGCCGGATCCTGCAGTATACTGCAGCAAATGCCCCTGCAATCTGCATCCGACTGAATCCCACCTTCCTTCCCCCGCATCGTGCTGCCCTGGGCTACAGCTAATCTATTGTGCGCTGGGCTGCAGCCAGCACAAGCTGCAATACAGTAAATCCTTCTGCAGTATCCTGCGAGGGGACCGAGCCCAGCCGCAGCCGCTCGCCGCCTGCCAGACAAAGCCGGGGGGCCCACACGGGGCTGGGGCGCAGGGCATGGGGGCACGGGAGGGTGCCAGGTACCCCTGGCTTCGTGCCGGCAAAGCTGGGAGGATGGAACCACCTCCAGCCCTAAGCAAAAGTGTGAAGTTCCCCAAGGAGTTTTGGTAGAGCTGATCCCACCCTTGCTCCCCAAATCCTCCCCATGAGCCCAGGGAGATGCTCCATGCTCTGCCCATCCTGAGCACAGAGTCGGCCCTCGGCCACATNGGTGGGGGGGCTCTGCAGCTCTGCTGGACCCATCTTTGGTGAGCGAGGCATCCTTCAAAGGCAAGGCTCTGTCACCGCCCCCCAGCAGCTGCGTTCTCCTCAATTAGAAGAGGTAATGAAGCAATTTATGGGCATCTCCGAAGTGATGTGTGAGTGACAGGCTGTGTGCGCGGCGCGCCGGGGCTCTGCCGGCAACTTGTGTGCTGCCAGCCTTAATGGCAGGCTCCCTGGCGAGGGGGGGCAGAGGGAAAAGCGGGAGGTGTATCCATAGGTGTGTGCGTCCCAAAGCTCCTGTGGGGCCGGGGTGGTGGTGCCAGAGGGTTGTGGCACGGTGTGGGGAGGGTTGGGTGCCCTGGCTGGCTGCCTCTTAGAAAGTCTGTCCTCTGTTCCCACCCCCCAGGACACGTCGTGTCACAGCCTGGCTGTAACTGGAGCCGAGAGGGCAGCTGGGTGGGAGTGGAGCAGGGAGCTGGGGGTGGCACAAGACCTCTGGGAGAGTTGGCTGAAGCTCCTTGTTTCCATCTGCATCCTGGGCACTGCCCATCCTGCTCCCTGCCTCAGTTTTGCCACTCATATCCATGTCCCAGCTGCTGGACACGGGGGTGCTCTCCCTGCAGTCCCACCTCAGGCTCTCTGGAGTCTGTGTTTTGGGGTCACCCACTCTGATCAGGGCATCACCCAGTGTGCCCTCCGGCATGAGGTGTCAATAGCATATTGCTTCTGCCACTGGCAGGGGGAGGGATGGGGGTACATGGTGCCAGCCTGGCCATACTGAGGCCCTGAGGGATCNTCTGTCCATCCTGAGCATGAGGTCACTCAGGCATGTCACCAATGTGGTCCTCCCCAGGGTGCCAGCATGACACAGGGGTTTGCATCCCACCCTCTGTCCATCCTGAGCATGAGGTCCCTCAGTCATGTCACCACCGTGGTCCTCCCCAGGGTGCCAGTATGACACAGGGGTTTGGATCCCATCCCCTATCCTGCCTCAGTTTCCCCACCCAACACCTCATCTCCCCACTCCCACATGCAGGCTGCAGCCCACATGAGCCCTGCTGCCCTTTGCTGCAGGCTTTGCCTGGATCCTGTGATTATCCTGATTATTCCNTCTGCATCCTGGGCACTGCCCATCCTGCTCCCTGCCTCAGTTTTGCCACTCATATCCATGTCCCAGCTGCTGGACACGGGGGTGCTCTCCCTGCAGTCCCACCTCAGGCTCTCTGGAGTCTGTGTTTTGGGGTCACCCACTCTGATCAGGGCATCACCCAGTGTGCCCTCCGGCATGAGGTGTCAATAGCATATTGCTTCTGCCACTGGCAGGGGGAGGGATGGGGGTACATGGTGCCAGCCTGGCCATACTGAGGCCCTGAGGGATCCCTGCACTTCAGGAACCCATGGGTGCTGCCTGGGTGCCCACTAGGCAGGGTGCAGGGGCACCATGGTGTTTCTTGGTGTGTTGTACTCCCCAGTGGATGTGATCCTGTGTGGGAGGTGGGTGCTGCACATCCCCATGCTGGCATGGCAGCATGTGTGCACCCATGTGTGCACCCATGTTCTGTACCTGTGGGTACACTTGCACCCAGGTGGGTGCCCACGTGCACCTGTTCACATGCCCATGTGCACTACCCTCACCCCATGGGTACAACCATGGGTGCCCAGTCCTTCCCAGGGGTGCACCTGTGCATGCACAGTCTTGCCAATGGGTTCACCAATGTGCCAAATCCTTCTCATGGGTGCACCTGTGTGCCCAGTCCTTGCCATGGGTGGGCAATCTTCCCCAGGTTTCCCAATCCTCTCCATGAGTGCCCCCATGAGTGCCCAGTCCTCTCCATGGATGCACCCACGTGTGCACTGTCCTCTGTACCCATCAGTGGGTGCTGTGTGTGGGGGTGCCAGGCTGTCAGCATGCTGGGATAGGTATGCAGGGAGGGGGGGTGGGCAAATCTGCCCTCCCTGCCCGTGCCCCTGCCCCGACGCGCTGGCGTTGGCACGGTCCCCAGTGGCTCCCACACCCCAGCTCGGCCCCAGCTCGGCCCTGCACCGCGCCGCATCTCCCAGGAAACAGGATCTGCAGCCAGGAGTTTCCGCTCAACTCCTGCGCGCCTCCCACAGCAGCAAAGAGAAAAAAAAAAAAAAAGANAAAAAAAAAAAAGAGAGAGAGAGAGAAAGAAAAAAAAAAAAAAAAGAGAAAAAGGGGGGGAGAAAAATCCCCCCCCAGCCGGCGCTAATCCTGCCCGACCCATGCTGCTGGGCTTGTCTAGCCAGTTTCTAAAATTGGCCAAGGGAGGCAACTGGTTGCTCTCCCCCTGCCCAGACCTCTCCCCTCAGTCCCCACCTGCCCACCCTGATGCGGTGTTGGCACCCAGCGAGTGCTGCCATGATGCCATGAGCTCGCCGAGTGCACCTGGAGCCCGCTGCCACTTTCCCTGCAGCGGGTGCTGCTGGTGGTGGGTGCTGTGGATGGGTGCTCTGGGTGGGTGCTGGGTGACCCAGGACCTTCTTGGTGGGTTACACAGGTGGCATCCCCACATCCCAGCGGGGTACCCCTTGGCTGCCGCGGGCAGCCCCCCAAGCCCCAGCGCCGGGGGAGCCTTCGGCACGGGCACGCTTCCATCTGGCACCTTGCAAATGTTACTGGTATCCCGGCTCCGCTCTGCGTTAACCCGCAGCTCCCCGCCGCTTCGCGTCCGACGGCGGTGGGGGGCACGGAGTATCACCCCCCCGTTATCCCCAGGGCTCCCCAGCAGGGTCTCAGAGGGATGCAGAACCACTCCTGAGTGCCACAGGCTGTGGTCAGGGGGTGATGTGGGCAGGTTTTGAGCCTCTCTCCATGGCGAGGAGGCCGCGGGTGTTACATGACCCGGCGTGGCCGCGCTGGGCAGGGACACACCGGGGCTGTGACTCATGCTGTGGCTATAACAGGGAGCCTGGGGGGGGCCCGCGGCCGTCTGCGCAGCCTCAAGTCTGCTGACACTTCTTTTTTTGAGAGGGGGGTTGGCCTTGCTCACCCCTCTGGGGCAAGGCACAAGTCCATCATCAGATAGAGGAGATGTATCTGCAACAGCACCCAGCCCCTCAAGGGGCACCCCAGGCTGGCACCCTCAGCCAGTACTCTGAGGAATGGGTGTTGGGGTGTCCCGTGTGTGTGTGTGTCCCCACCCCCAACAAGCAGAGGGTAGAGGAGGGGGCCAGGCATGCTGCTCTCCTCCCGCGCCGGCTCGACGGGGCGGGGGAACAAAGCTGGCACCGCGGAGAGCAGCTAAATTTAGCCCCTTTCCCTGCTCGCTCCGAACTGCGGCGCTGGGCTCCAGCCGGCCGAGGTGCCACCGTCTCTGCCGTCCATCTGTCGAGTGGTTTCACCGCCCCACCTCCCCCCGGGCCACCCCACAGCCCCACCGCCGCCTCCTGCTACCCCCACCCAGCCAAGGAGGGGAGTCAGACCCTGCTGGGGGCAAGGGGGTTGGGAGAGGGGTTTTATGTCTATATGATGCCACCGAAGTGGGGACATCTGGGTGTGGAGGGGAGTGTGTCCCCCACTGCATGGCCCCGGGTGGCTGCAGCCACTTGTATCCATGGTGGAGAGGGAGAGGTCCTTGGGTGGGGACATGAGTTCTTGCAAGGGGAGATGGTTGCAGGGGAAATGGTCGCTGTGGGGGGATGGGTTCTGGGGTAGAGGCTCCTTGCAGGAGGGATGGTCGCTGCAGAGGAAGATGGTCTGCACAGGTGAGATGGCTCCTCGTGGGCAGGTGGCTGTCACAGGGAAGATGGTGGTGCAAGGGCCACGATTCCTCCAGGGGAGGTGGTTGCTGCCTGGCAGATGTCCTGTTGCAGGGGAGGTGATGGCTGCAGGGAAACGATTGGTGCAGGGGAGATGTTTCTTGCAAGGGCAATGGTGGCAGCGGGGAGGGTGGCTCCTGCAGGGAGCTGAGTGGTGCAGAGGGAGAAGGCTGTTGCAGGGCAGATGGTTTCTTACAACAGCAGGGCTGGGCACACACATGCCCATCCCGTCCCTGCCCACCTCGAGGGCACTGTGACACCTCGCAGGGCTGAACCCATCAAAGGTTCCACCAGCTCTGGGCCCACCAGGCCTGGAAGATGCCACCAGCTGGGCTGGGGACTGCACTGCTGGAGATCCTGGTGGCAGCAGCACACCTGGGGCCAGGCCCAAGAGAAAGGCTTTGTCCCCAGCTCAGCATTGTCCGCAGCAGCACGAGGACACCACTGTCCCCAGGGTCCCTGGTCCCAGGAGATCTTGGAGATGTTTCATGCTGCAGTGCTGGGTGCTTAGGGGAACACCAAGACCTGCAGAGCCTCCTCCCTGTTGCCAGGGTGGGTACTTTGACCTGCCCTGTGGACATGGCACCTCAGAGTGCCGCGGGAGAGTGGCTCCCAGCCCCAGCTCTCCCTTGGGGCAGCATCTCCCAGGTGCATTTGCCTCAAGCCCTTCTCTGGCAGCTCCATCTCCTCCTGCAGTGACATCACATCCTGGCACTGTGCTGGGCAGGACGTGTTACCCCCACCAGCTCCCTGCTTGTGGGGGACACACCCCGAACCCCCTCTCTCCTGGTGACCAACACCCCGGCGAAGGGCCGTGGTGGCCGAGCAGCTCGGCTGGATCCATTACCTAAGATGAAACCCAGGCGCCATCTGCTCCTCTCTAATGACAGCGCGGCAGAGCAGGCAGCGCCCTGCTGACAGCAGGGGCGAACCGCGGGGGCACAGCCGGAGGAGGGGTCAGTGCCACCTGCGAGCACCCTGTGCCCCAGCTTTGTGCATCCCTCTGGACCCCCCAGCTCTTGCCGTGCTCCCAACCCATGCACTGGCGGCATCACAGGGTGGTGGGTCCCAAGGTGGGTGGGTACCCTGGCAGAGTTCCTGGATGGGATCCCTCGTGCTGCTGAGTGCCCCTGTTCAGAGCATCAAAGCATCAGAGATGCACAGAGAGTGCCCAACATGTAGGGTAGAGGCAGGGCGGTGAGATGTGGGGAGGAAGAGGAGGGAGCAGGACCTGTGTGCTTTAGAGTGGTGCTGGATTTAGGGGTGGTCTGTGGGGNGGGGGTAGAGAGGGCGTGGGAGCCAGCGAGGGGGGTGTGGGAGTGTGCGAGGTACAGGGCACAGAGGGGACGACAGTCCCCAGGCACGTGCAAGGGAGCTGCACTTCTGTGGTGCCCCCAGATGTGCGTGAGTGTGCAAGGGGAGGGCACCTCTGCAGTGCCCCAGATGTGTCTGTATGCATACAGGGGACAGCTGTGACACAAAACATGGGTGATGGGGGTGTCCGGGGGCACCCAACACCCATGTCGAGGCATTTAGGGCCACCCTGATACCTCTCGGTGCCCCATGGTGCCCAGGGAGCCGGGAGGTGTGGGGTCCATGAGGAGGGCCCCCTGTCCTTGGCACCGGTGCCACGGGCGGCTGGGCGCGATGCCGCGGTGGGGCGGGAGGCGTCGAGCCGGCGTGTCCCCATCTGTGTGGCGGCTGCGTCCCCGCCGCCTGCTTGTCTCCCGGTGGCATCTCCGGCCCCACCCTGACGTCTGGGTGGCCTCAGAGCCGGGCACCAAACCATGGCCGTGTCTTGCGGGGCCATCTCTGCCGCCGCGCCGGTGCCAAGCAAAGCCCTTCTATACCCACCCCTGCCCGCCTCACTCACACTGGGGGTCAGGGCTGAGTGCCAGCACCCTCAGGGGACGTGGCAGGGGGTTGCCTACAATCCTCTGCACCCTCATGGTGCCACCTTGCAGCACCCCAGCGGGAGCTTGCCTGGAGAGAGGAGCTGGAGGGTGGGTGGCTGAGCTGGTTGGCGGGGGACACGCACACACACACCATGCCACTCGCCACCAACCTCCATCAAGGCTGAAGCCGTTAAACTAATTAAAGCTTTGCAGCAGCAGGATTAAGGCCGGGCAGGGAGGTGCGGGCGCAGGTAGTCGATTAGTTCAGCAGGCGAAGGATATTGGATTTCTGCGAGGCGAGTCAGCAAGTCTTCGGGGGCTGTTATCTTTGCAGGGCTGCGGGGTCAGGAGGTGGGATGTGGAGGTGACTGCAATCTCGCCTGCTTCCCCCCCCCTCCCCCTTCTCCTCCCCTCCCCAAAATTCCTCCCCTCCTCCCCATCCTTTCCCAAGCCATTACGGCACCCCCACCACGCTGCCTCTTCCCCACCCGCAGTGCCCATCTCTCTCTGTGTCCTTCTGGTTCCCTCCATCCCTCCTCGCCTGTGTGGTCTCTGCTGGTGTTTTGTAACCGGCGAGGAGGAGGGGAAAAAAAATTAAAAATTAAAAAAAAAAGAAAAAAAAAAAAAAAAAAAAAAAAAAANAAGAAGAAGAAGAAGGAACCAGGGAAGCAGGAACCAGGCCCTACCCCTGGAGAAGCAGCCAGGAATGGAGAAGGCCAGAGAGCCTAATGGGAAACATGTGGTGGCTGCCTGGGGCTGAGCAGGGAGGTGAAAGTGAGCGCCGTGGCGTGGCCAGAGTCCCAGCCTGCCCAGTTACCCCCCGGGCAGCCCCCTCCCCACCACCCAGCTCCCATCTTCTGCCCCATGCTGTGCCTGTGGGGAGGGCTGGTGAGTGATGGTTGTCCACGTGGTGAGGGGCAGGGGATGCTTGAGGAGGCAGGGGGTGGTCCCTGCCATAGAGGGGATTGGTTGGGGTGCAGGAGGAGTGTCCCCTGCCTTGACACTGGGCATGTGGCCCTGGCAGGCCATGGGCAGGACTCTGGTGCCAGCCAGTTTGGTTGAATGGGCAGGGTAAGGGGAGGCGTGCCCAGTGCCTCTGGCACCCATGGGTGTGCACTGGTGGGTACCATGTGTGCTGGTGGGTGCTGTTCATGCCAGTGAGTGCCCTATTGTGGACCCCATGGCCAACCCACAGGCTTTGCCAAAGAAGTCTACCATGGACATGTTGGGGGAGGCACAGGCACAGAGGTGGGCGACACAGCCAGTGCCTCTGGCACCCGTGGATGTATATGCAAATGGGTGCCATGCACCACATTGGGAACCCCGTGGCCATCCTATAGGCTTTGCCAGCACACCCACCGTGGGCACGCAGCAGGACAGGGGTTCACAGCCTATGACCCCCCAGCGCTGCCCACTGAGCCATGCTCAGCCCCTGCGGTGGGGACCGGCTGGCAGTGGCAGCTCTGGAAAAGCTGCTGTTAGCTTCCTTCCTGCCCAGCTCCCCTCCCGCTCTCTCCGGGCACACAGCAGCCTGGGCAGGGCCCAGACCGGTCTTTCGAGCGCATATTTTCCTGCTCCACACTGCCCTTGGCGTAACTCTACACCGAGCAGGCAGGCGGTTGCCGGAGAGGTGCCCGCATCGCCTTGGTGCCAACGCTGTGCCCAAGGGCTGCTGGGGAAAAGCTGGGGAGGCAGGGAGAGGGCTGCGGATGGCCTGGCAGGTTTGAGTTCTTCCCTGCCGTGTTGATAAGTTGTCAGGCTGAGCCAGACACCGGGAAGAGCCTGGATCATGCCGAGCGGGTGTCTGCGGGTGTGTGCTGGGGGAGGGAGCCAGCAGGCAGCCATTCGCGCGGGCAAACAGGCGGGCACGCTGGCATGGAGGGCGATGGCGATGGGCTGGGGGCCTCCGCTGGGCACCCCAGTGCAGGATGGGCAGCTGCTTTGGGTGCCCGGCCCCCAGTACACACCAGTGTCACACGAGGGAGCAGGGATCCTGTGTGTGCCACTCACACCTGCCAGGGCTTGCACATGTATGTGCAACAGCGACATCCATGTGCCCATGCCCACGCCTTGGCATGCACACAGGTGCCCACAGCCTGGCAGGGAGATGCTCTGTCTGGAATGGGCAGCCCCCAGCTGAAGGCATGCCCACAGCAGTATATCCTGCTCCAAAATACCACCCTGTGTCTGGGCATCCCACAATGTCCCCATCCCATGGGGCAGAGGGCTTGGCATGGGTCCTTGAGTGTCCCTACGGGTTGTGGCTTTGAAAGGGCAGCATCAGTGGATGGGAGCCTAGTGGGCACCAGCAGCAGCCTAGGGCACTGGAATGCTCCCTGGGGAGGGGTCTGCCAGGCTGATGGAGCTGGGGGGGTCTCTGTTCTTGCTCGAGCAGATGGGAGCTCAGTCGCCTGCCAGCCCGTCGCACTGGAGAACGGTGCCAACCCGCCAACCGAGTGGCTCCCGCGTGCCCAGGGCTCGGGCCCTCGCCAGCTTGGCAGTGACAGTGACAGCAGGAGCTTCAGAGTGAACCTCCACTGCAAGCACCCACGGCCCAGGTACCCCGCGGGGGTGCCCGAGCCCCGGGAATGGGGAGTGGGGGCTGCACTGGTGGTAGCAAGTTGGCAGCAGGTTGGCTGCTTCTGTTCTGCCCATCCCTGCCCTGACAGGAGAGAGGAAGGGGCCACAAAATGTCACTGAGAATGATGGAGAGGACATCTTCAGCTTCCCAAAGCCCATGGCTTGATCTGGGCCGGGGGGGGGATAGGGGGGTTTGAAGCTCCCCCCATGGGGTGCAGGAGCGGTGCGTTCGTGTAAACACCTTCCCCCTAGACGTCACTTTCGCCCTCGTTGCCATCAAGGGGGATCTGAGGCAGGGGCGATGCAGAGGGGTTCCGATGGGTGCTGGCATGGGGCAGTGTCACCTCGGGGCAGGGGCAGCAGTTAAGTGTGGGGTGTCCGCGGGTGTGTGGGCGGATGGCAGGAGGTGGGGGCAGGGTGTGCGGAACATGCTGAGCCACCTCCGCCGGCAGAGAACCAACTCCCCCTTCCCCGCCCATCCCCGGTGTGTCCGGGCGAGGCTGGGGGGGCTGGACCGGGGCGGCGACGGAGCGCGGCTCACCGGGGACACCTAGCGACAGCGCGGCCAAAGGGCCCCCGCCGAGCCCCCC
>WBNM01009745.1:1932-14418 GCA_013399055.1 Ramphastos sulfuratus | reverse complement strand
TGGAGAGTTTTGCTGTGATAATGTGAGTTGAGTTTATTTGGTCATATATTATTCCTGTTTGATATTTACGTGCTGCTGCACTGTGGGAGAAATTAATCACACTGCATTTATCAGAGATAAACTAATCCAACCAAAGTCAATGGTTTAGCAGACAGAGTTTCAGAGGACAACAGTAAATTATAACTGGATTTGATTGAGAGGTAATTAGCTAAACCTGTTTACCTTAACCTTTGCTGCAACTATTGTTTTTACTAGAAGAAGAGTGTCATTAGATTGTGTCTAGGATACAAGTTATGGAGAGTACACCACTTTTCACTGTCCAATTTTCATCTGTTATTCAAGGAAGAGGTAGAAAGGTCAGGATCAGATTGCTATAGTACAATTCTCCTGAGATGAGAGCAGAAAGTTTCCTTGACAGAGACAAAATAAGCCATGAAGAACAGTAGTTTATTTTTCAGTAGGATGGAGGGGGAGTAAAAAGAACACATGTCTACAACCTTAGACAGATTTTTGCAATAATTCAACTGTCTCAGTAGAGTTGAGAGTCATTCAAACTCATTGAGCATTTTAGAGAAACAAGGAAGAGTAATACCAATTTGCTGCAGACTGTGAAATAACACAGTTGAGAAAATAATCAGGTGGCTTTTTTTTCCAAGTGTACTGCTTTTCCACATTTTTTTTTATTATATTTATTCAGAGAATTGAAAGAACCATCAGAAGCCAGGTCTTACATTGCTTTATAGTCATTTAATTGACCAGTTTAAATAGTTTAGTCAAAACAAGAGTTTAGATCAGTCTGTGCTCTTGGTTTATTGATAGCATTCACCCAAATTTTAAGTACATTTGAGAACAGGGTAGATTTATGTTTCTTGCTTGAAGAAACTCATAACAGAAGATAGAAAATAGGCACCGAAGTAAACATGGTTGATGAAGGTTAAAAGGTAGGTATGTTTTACAGATTTATCATAGAATCCTAGAATGGTTTAGGTTGGAATGGACCTCAAAGATCATCCAGTTTCAACCCCCCCACTATAGGCAGGGACACCTCCCACTAGAACAGGTTGCTCAAGGCCTTATCCAACCTAGCCTTGAAAACCTCCAGGGAGGGAGCATTCACAGCCTCCCTGAGCAATCTGTTCTGGTGTCTTACCACCCTCACTGTAAAGAATTTCTTATGGCTAAGTGCATATAAAATCAATTCTCTAAGTTTCATTCCTAGAACAGTTCAAAAGGAGTACTCACCCACAAACACACACAACAGCTTTTACCTAGCTTAAAACACAAGGATGCTCATTTCACATGGCTGACTGCTTGTTCTTTCGTCCTCAGCTAGTTTTCTACCATTGAGTTTCTATTATATAAAAAAACCCCCAAAAAAAAACCCAAAAAACCCAAAAAAAATCAAAAAAATCCCCACCAAAAACCACCCACCTGAGGAGTTTTCAAGCAAGCCCACAAGGATGCACTTCAGTCAGGCTGTTTCTGAGTGAGGAGAGATCATTTCAAAGCTTTAAATCATTGCCCACACAGTAGTTCTTTTTTTGCTTATCCCAGCAGGGCTCAACCTCAAAGATTCAGGGTCTATATTGCAAGGCAATTTCTCACACAATTCAGACATTTTTTAAGGGGGAAAAAGATATGTCAGTTATATATATATATATATATGCTCATGTAGGCTCAATAAAGCTGATAATGTAACTGCATTTTTCTACCTCGAAACAAAAGGTTATTATTTGTTGTAGCCCATCCAGTTAAGGAAAAGTCCTCTACATGTGTAGTCTGACTCTAACTCAAAGGAATATCACATATTTTGACAACTGAAAAGTGATATGGGAATACTTACTCCCATCTGGTTTCCTGAAATCTTATTGGTACTGGAGAGGAAAAGTACTTGAAATAAGGTAGACTCTTACAAAACAAAGCTTTGACTTACTGCTTCAAGAATTACCTGTGTTATTCAGTCTTTGTGTCGGCTCAGGGAAGCACACCAGACCTCACATCTGCCAGTTTGTATAGTTACTGATTACCCCATTGCATCAAATGAGCAAAGGTAGCATGGGCTGCCCAGTTCACATCTCCACTGGGTAATTGTTTAAATGGCTAATGCTGGTCTTCCAGGGAGGTATGGAAATGTCAATATTCCAAGCCACAGGAAAAGACTTGTAGGGTACAAACGGTCTATTAATGACTTATTGTTAAAGTTACTTTGGAATGGGGAAAGTGTCTTTTTGTGTCCATAGGGTTCCTGTGTATTACCAGTCAGATTTGCTCTTCAACAGAGCTTTTGGATAGAGTGAGTGCAAGCCACTAGCTTTATACTCCTGATTATATGTTTAATGCTTTTTTAATGAGTAGTCTGCTCCTGTAAATCAAAGAGGTGGGAGAAAAAGTATGTGCATGTGTGTACATGCACAAGTATATCTTACATGTAGACAGCTGCTCAATTTCCTCTCCAGGTAGAACTGTCTAAAATTGACAACAAAACGGGTTTGGAGGTAATTTTGTAGCATTGTAACAGACTTCAGTTCATCTCACAAACCAGTGGGATTTTTTGTAGAGAAAGGAATTTCACTTAAGCTAGGAATTGTTCTTAGCCTCAAAATTTAAATTGCCTTATTTCAAGGTTTCAAAAAGAACTAGAATTTTGCACGTCCCTCACAAGAGTCAGGGAAATTGCTAACACCTCACAGGTATTCTGTTTTCCTAAGGAGGTGAGATAAAAGCTGCTTGACACAAGTGCAGTTGCTGAACACTACGATTACAGTGAACCCTGTCAGATAATACAGGCTTATTGTTTCTTTGCTGCAGGCTTGGGAAGGAGGGAGAAAGGGAAGGATGATCTTTTCATTCTTGGGTTGGAAAGCAGCCAACTTGAAAATGCTCTTGCTTAGGAGAAGGACTTATGGAAACTACAGTTGAATAAATAAAACCAGTGAAATAGTTATAATTACATTGAAATTGATTAATAAGTGACTATGTCTTTGGTGCTTCATTTTGTCATGAATAAATAAATAAATAAATGAGGTGGGTGCAAAGATAATACTGCTCGTCTTGCAACCTAAGAGATTTTTAAAAATTCAGATTCCACATTTTTTTTTAAATGAAGAAAAACTATGAATTATGACATCAATTGTGTTTGGATAAAATTCTGTGGTTTTATAAGGGCTTTCCAAAGAAAAGAACAGAAGGCCATCTCAGTAAGACAATGTCAATATCTAGAAAAGAATGTAAAAACTTAATACTCCTCTTCCACTAAAAACATAAATGTTTAGAGGCAAGAAAGTAGATCTTCTTAATTAAAAACATTAGAGATTAAACATTGTTTAATAAAATTTAATTTTCCCTGTTAAGAAATTACTGTTAATGCATTCACATTACAGTTGTGACCAGTGGGTCCTGATGCTTTTAGGCTACGTGGCTCCATAAAGCAGTTGAGTGTTTTTCACTCATTCTGAGAGAAAATTCCTAGCAGTTCCAATGTCAGAAATATAATAAAAATGCAGTAATAACCACAGAAGTTAAAAATAGATGTTGTGGGTTCAACCCTCTGTGTCCCACTTCATCCCATATGCAGGCAACCAAGCATTCAAAGCAACAAAAATTTCCTATTGTGTCAGCAGAGTATTCCAGGACGACATATTCTGATTGTTAATGAATGAGATCGAGGTTGTAAGCAGTAAGATATCCCATGTTGGTGCCCATTTTCAAGTGTGTTCAGTTTCCATTTTTCATATAAGATTGTTAATTATTCCTCACATGGTGTCTATAAAGTGCATTTTCTGTTGTTCAAGCCCTTTGAATGTATGTCTTTACAGACTCATTCTGAAATCATTTCACATTTTCCCTTGCATCAGCAGTTTTGTGCTGAGTTTCAAAATCCTTGGATGCTTTTATTAGACTTCTTTTTTACTTTGTAACTCAGTCTTAGATCCTTTAAACAAGATTAGTCAAGGCTGAGTCTGTGCCACTGACTTTTATTATGAGTTCATGGCTATGTCTGGTTTCAGATTTGGCTTTCATATATGTTTGCCACTGCTGTTTTCCACACAGGATTAGGAAGTCATTTTCTCTCACGTCTCTAGTTTGTATGTGACAATATTCAGTTTATACTTACTGCTGAATTATGATCTTCAACAATATAACACAGTTGGTACTTTTTATGGAACATTGCTAGAAAAAACTTCTTACATCAAGAGTCATCGCCAAATGCATTATTTCTCATTATTTCTTTATCAGTGACTTCCAGATCTTAAAGAACTTTAGAGATTTCTTTATTTAAATGCTAGATAAAATAAATGAGACAATCAACACCCAGATTAAGGCAATTTCATTTTAAAGCAATATTTCACAAAGAAATATCAGACCATAAAAGCATGAGAAGGTGTCATATTACTCTGGCAAGGCAAAAACCTTTGGGTGTTCACCAATAAAATCAAGGCAAAGCAGTCCTTTCAGAAAAAGAAAAGAGGGTGCTGTTGAGCAAAGAAAAGTCATATTGGATTGTGGATTTCTGCACAGAAACACCTGAAGCTTCCACATTCTATAGGTATGGCAGACAAGGAAGCTTATCAGACACCCTCTTGCTGCGACGAGGTTGTCGCAGCAAGAGATCCTGGACAAAGCCACACACAGACCAATATGATCCAAGCAATGCCAATTTATTGAAGCTGAACATGCATTTATATACCTTTCTAACAGACTGTGCGGGTTAGTTTATTGTAAAGCAATTGGTACAAATCATTAAGGTGTGAGCTGTGGCATTAAGCAGTTGGCTAAAATCGTTAAGATGCAAACTATGGTGGCATTGCATAATTGGTGTAAATCGTTAAGGTGGAAGCTGTGAGGACACTAAGTGATTGGCGCATCATTATCTGTTCAAACGCCTCTTGTTTCGCTTTAATTCCTGTTGTGGTCCATTTCTCTGGAGGCAGTTTGCAGGTGGTGTCCTTGCCCTCCAGATGAACTCTCATGGAGACTGTGAAACTCCTCAGCTTACAATTAGCAGCTAGCACAGGTTGGATTGGTCACATGTCCATTCAATGCAAGATATTCCTCTACACACTCTCTCCAGCCTAAGTCTCCAATTTGGTGTGCTCCCCACCTGAAGCCCTGGTGACCTGCTTTTGCAACTGATTGTGCTGGCCGTGATTCTAACGGTGGGAGAAGGTTGGTCCTGAGAGACTGCAGGAGGGTGCCCATTGAATTTGGGTAGTCTGGGAACAGTTTTTGAGACTGCGATGGTTGTAACGAGGCCTCAGAGAACCAGTTGCAGTGATTCACGTGATTGTGATGAGAGAGCAAGATGGGTTGTAAGTAGAATTATTTCCCAAAACAATAACTGCTTTAGGTATTTCTAAGCTTTATCGGAAATTCTGATGATTCTTGTGACTTCCTGCCTTCCATTTCAGCAATTTCCCATTTGCTGTTCTAAATTGCATGCCTACATGCATTTAATTTCTGAGGGCAAGTTTCATCCCACCCGATTTAAGACACAGAAAATTCATGGACTTACCTAAAACATTAGCCTCTTCTCCCTCTATGGTGACAGGGAAGACATGGCCACTCATGAATGATTCATCCCATCCTAAATCAGGGCTACAGGATGGATATGATAAATCACCTCCTGGAGGTGCCTGTTTGTCTTCACAGGATGTGAAAGCAGCTTTGAGAAGCATGGGAACAAGAAACCCAGCTCTTGGTTTCTGTAGATCAGCTATACGACCTCCCCAAACTCAGTACAGCCAGTTCTGGCTGATGCAAATCACTCCTTCCTGCTCTGCAAACCTGGACAATCTCTTGCTGCACTTTGCAATGGTCTGACCATGAAAATCAGAGTATCTCACAGAAAGTCACTATGTGAACTTACGAAAATCACTCAGAAACCAGAAGGGATGCTTGGAAACTTCTCATTTGCTGGTAATGGGAGAATGTAATTAATTCAAAGACTAACCAGACTGCAGGCTATTATTAATTTTCGTTTAAAGGCAGCATATTCAATACCTGGGTTTTCCAACATAATTTAAACAAATCTATTTTCAGTATTTCCCACTTTCTTTAGTAGACGGAGAATTCAGAATCAATTGGTTTTTTAAAAGCAAATTTTTAATTACTTTGACGTGTAGTGATTGAATGAAGGCTAAACCTTTGCTCAGAATTTGTACTTGGACATGTTGCATAAGTGAATTGAAGCTCAGGCTAGGTACTTATTTCCCTGGGTTTGAGAGGTGTTAGTCAAATTCCTTCTCTGATTTTAATTAAATTGACATGAGAAATTTCAGAAAGGAGATTGGAAGCCACTATGTAAAGAGATGTTTTAATCTGTGTTTCCAAGGCATTTTCTACCCTAGCCTAGTCTCACGCAGGGATAAAACCACTGAATTGCTAAATACAAATAATTGTGGGCTTTCAAGATTCTTTGCCTTTTACCCCAAACCCAACAGGAGAGAAAGCTAAGCAATGAGTTTGCTAGATTTTCTTTCTTACATTTTTTTCACCCCCAAAATTGTTAAGACTCATCTGTAAGCACCTACCCACAGCTAATATTTTGAAAACTAGAACTGTGTGAGTCATGCAGAAAAATTATTCCTAATGCCAAAGTTAGGTAACTGAGTTCCACAATTCCAGGTCCCCTAATTCTTCTTTCTATTTCCCACCATGTCCTTTCACATTACTTTGAGCCACCAAAGTGCTCACTGCATCTGCCTGACATATTCATGTCTCTAGGCATCACCATAGCAGATCTCATGTCTCCTTCACCCTGTCCAAACACAGAGAGAAGAAAGAAAAGCAATTTTTCACAGATCATTGTTGCCCACAGTCATCCTTACTCATTGTGAGAGCCCCACTGGTCAGTAATCAGCTGGATCTAAGTGAGGACAGCTCTGGGGAGCTTTGACTTCCATCCAAGACATCCGTGCCTTGCCAAATTGGAAAACATAGGCATGGTTTAAAGCACAACTCAGCTGGGTTCAAGAGTTGGCCTCTGTTGAGGCTGCATGAAGGAAGCAAAGAGTCTAAACTAGGGTGCTTGCAGACTCCTCCGTGCTAAAGCTCCTTGCAGTGTAGCCAGAGCAAGCTCAAGGAGAAGGTCTCACTTCCTATGTGCCAATTAGCAGTGGCCTCCCTGCTGTAATGTACACAGCACTTTCACCACAAGGTTCCTTGTGGGACCTGTTAAATTTATTCACTCTCATGGCACTTTGCTGCACTTGACAGACGCTAAAAATAAAAGTCATTTAAATTCTTCACTGTACTAATTGTTTGCTCTGCTAGCAATCTGATCATACATTCATGCTCAAGTTTGAGCCAGTCAGTGTTCTTGTGGTACTTGTCTACTAATCAGGATTTAGTGAGACGTGTGGCACCATCAAGGGGTGGCATCAGGAAGAGACCACACTGGAAAGATGATGACCCTTTGGATTTTTGTATATACCCAGTGCATAGGAAAGTTATACATGTAAAACTAATTTCATTATCATCAAATATATGGAAATGAAGCAGATTTCTTCAGTGTCATCATTCTGGTCTGATTTTGACCTCTTTCTCCATTCGAACGACTTCCAGCTATTTGTTCAGAGGAGGTTCACAGATGCAACTTAGTCAGTATTGCACCACTTCATAAAGCCCTATTGTCCACTTCATGTTACAGCTCTGTTATCTCCTTCACAGTATCTAACAGTGCAGATTCAGCTGCCAAATTAAATTCTGTAAAAAGAAGCTTTGATATACCTGTCCAACTTACTCACCAGTTCAGTCATCCTGGGTGATTCTTCCACCTTCTCATCAGATGCACTAGCCCATAGCTTAAGGACAATCACCAGGCCATGTTCTGCAGATCATGCCCTTTGCCAGTCAACTGCAGTTTCAGAACATTTGAAGATTTAACTCTTCCTGCCTCACTCTGTTATAAGACTATAACATCTCAGCAAATATCTACACAGAAGGGTAGTGTTAGACAAGCATTTAACTCCCCAAAGCAGGTGGGCACAAGCCAGCTGTACCCTGAAAACCGTGTAATAACATTAAAGGGATGTTACACCCAAGCTAGTATGGCCTCCTAAAAGGCCTAAGTACATGTTCACTCCTGCCCAGAATCCTGTTACAGCTCTTCTGTTCTTGATGCCAGTAGCAATGCTGTAACACACAATGCTCATCTCCACTCAAAATATTGTTGCTGGAAACTCTGGAGTAGTCCTCCAGCTACAGTGTTATCCTCTACACTGTCCTTCTCTTCCAGGTATTATGTCTACTGCTTTGTCACACAGAGAAAGGAGTTGTTGAATTTAGAAGCCTGTCCCACCACCCTCAGAAGGTACTATGGGACTGACTTGGAGAGCATGAAATTAATCATCAGTTCTACTACTGCCTTGTTTCTGCTTTGGCTTTTGTAATCAAGAGCAGTACAGGTTTGTTCACTAAAGTCTGCCAGACAGAGGACTTTGCAGTAGATTGCTGGTTGGAGATTTTATTACTTAAAACTAAGGTTTTGATTAATTTAGGAAGCAAATTTTGTTTCAATATTATTAACCATAACACTGAAGTGTGCATACAATGTACAAGCAGTCAGTCTAACCCATTAAAAACTTCTTAAACTGCAGTTTTCAAGTCTTCCTAAGCTAAAGAGTTCACTACATGGTCTCAATAACCAGTACGGAAATTAAAACCAATGGGAAGTTTCAGTAGCCCTTCATTTTCTCAGCTGGTTAATGTCAGCTGGTTTATTTGCTTATGAAGAGCTCCCACATCTCTGAAAATTGTTAAGAAAAGTTCCTTTTTCTTATTTCCATCTCCCATCCTCTTCTAGTGAGAATGCACACACACCAGGCTAGGCAAGGGGCTACCGCTGGATCTGCATGGCAGTATCAAGTTGCAGTGAGTTTGCAGCTTGGCTGCAAGTTAAAGCTGGAACCAGATGACTTACTTCACCACAGTTTCTCATGACATCTCAGTAATTAATGTCCCAGATCTCATTCTATCTCCTCTCTGAGGAGAGCAGCTTTTATTTAATTGGCTTATAATACGTACTCAAAATGAATACTTGCCTAATTGTCCCTAGACAGATGCTTGGATGAAAGCCTGTAAGAAAACATATAGGCTATAACAAAAAATTAAGGCCCACAAAGCACAATAAAGCAAAACCTTACAACTCTTTGCCACTCTCAAATCCCATCAAGACAATAAATCAATTTTCTAGGATACTTGAGTAACAAAAGAGATATACAATTTTGCTATATGCTCTGTTTCCTCACCCTTTCAGCTATATAGAATAAGATATTGAGGGGTATTTCTGTAATGCAACAGCCTAAACAGGAAAAGATATGTTTTCAAAGCACAGTGTGATGCCTGAGCCATGCTACTGCTGCTTGTGGGACAGCTAAAGAGTAAAAGTCCTGTGTGAGGTGATTATTGGAGATTTGATACCTGCAGCAGCAGAGGTATTTTATTACTAAGCTGTGACCATTGTGCCACCAGTGTGGGCACAATATGCAAATAACAACTACAACTGTGGAAAGCACACTGTAAATTAAAACCTTGCGAGCACTAAGGGTTACATTCATTTATTCAATGTTCAGTAGTAGTCAAAATTATTCAAAAGTCCACATGACATCATTAGTTCTAGACATTGCTCCAGCTTGAATATTTCAAGACCTTCCTCTTCCTCCAGTCCATATCACAGTATCACAGTATAAGCAAGGTTGGAAGAGACCTCAAAGATCATCAAGTCCAACCCATTACCACAGACTTCAAGACTAGACCATGGCACCAAGTGCCACGTCCAAACGTGTCTTGAACACCTCCAGGGACGGTGACTCCACCACCTCCCTGGGCAGCCCATTTCAGTAGTGAATGACTCTCTCAGTGAAGAGCTTTCTCCTCACCTCGAGCCTAAACTTCCCCTGGCACAGCTTGAGACTGTGTCCTCTTGTTCTGGTGCTGGTTGCCTGAGAGAAGAAAGCAACCTCCTGCTGGCCACAACCACCCTTCAGGTAGTTGTAGACAGCAAGAAGGTCTCCCCTGAGCCTCCTCTTCACCAGGCTAAACAATCCCAGCTCCCCTCAACCTCTCTNGAGGATGGGGCCCAGTACTGATCATATGTATATGAGGGTTATAAAATCACTTATTTCTAGCTGTTTTTTTTTTTTTTTTTTTTTTTTTTTTTTTGCTCAAACAGGTAATGTTTCTATCATTTCTGTGTTACAAAGGGTCTTTCTGCCCTGACCTTTCTCTCTGACTTTAAGATAGGACTTTTAGTCAATAGTACTCAAAATACGGACCCAAATCGCACCCTGTCCACTAATGTGTTATCTTAGCAGCTGTGACCAGAAACTTGTCTTAAAAGTTCTAATAAAAAATGCAGGATCAATCAGAAGACTATGATTAACTGTCAAATAGTATTTTTGGCCATGTAAGAAAAATAAACATTCACATTTTCATTTCATTTCTTGGAATACTTCTAATAGAAAACCTCAATTATATATTTGTCTTTGGAATTTCTCAGCCCATCTGCAGAGATGAAAGACAACCATTCTCACAATTCTTCACAGCAAAACCCAGCCTGAATTGCAGTGCCACCTCACAGCCATGTGTCATATTGTGACTTCAGGACACACACAGACTTCCTTAGCTGATCACTTCAAATCGTTAGATGGGTGATGTAACTTAGTACAATATATGTGGAGCAATAGAAATGGACAGAGTTCGATTGCACTGTTCCAAGGCTATAACTATGGACAAGTGCAGACAACATCAAAACAAACAAACAAAAACCAAACAAACAAACAAACAAACAAAACCCCAATAATTTTAGTCCAAAGCTTGATAGGTGGCCAAGGTTCTGATTTCATATCTGATTTCATATCTTCGTACACTTGTAGTCTCTGTCAAAATCAAGACAGAATACAGCAAAATTGCTACAGGGCAGCACAGCAAAACTGCCACAGGGCAGAAGCTTTGGGTGCTGCTATCATGCAGAAATCAATCTGTCTGAAAGTGACTTCCCATATAATACAGCTGAAATAAATCTGCTACGAGGTAAGTTTCTTTTAACATGCCCTCGGTAACTAACTTTTCAAGGAGTAAACTCTGTGCATAATATTTAACAAGAAAACAAAACTACTTGGCCAAGCACTCTTTTAAAAACAGAGCAAAACTCATAAATTAAAAGATTTGTTGGTAATTCAAATGGCAGAAATATTATCCTCTCTGCAGTCTGAGATATTACATATGTTCTGCTGATAGTCAAATGGATTTAAAGAACAGAGTATGTAACTTCATTTCCTTCAAACTGCAGTTCGTGTAGAGTATACATGCATTTATAGTGATTTTAGATACTAGAAATGAGCTGTTGCTACAACTTGGAAGGTATGAGGGGGTCCTCAGTCCCCTCCAAGAATGAGGATTTTGGAGGATGTTTCTGCTGTAGTTGTTTCTACATATGTTGGGAGCTCAAAATAAAATTTTAAAAATTTATTCCCTCAACAAGAGTTCAAAACAGTACACAAATAACTAAACTTCACTTCCTAATTATTAACACCCTGATGTGAACAAAAAGATGCTAAGAAACATGGATGGAAGGACACATACGTTTTTATTTCTGATTATGGAAGATATATTTGATTGTGACTCTGTAACACCGGTCTGTCTCCAGGCTACCTTTATTACAGCAGTCAAACACCACCGCATAAAAAGCTACCACTAAAAGAGGATTATTTTAAAGAAAACGCCATGCCCATGATAGAATCTCTTTCAGATCAAACCATTTTAGGTGATCTTTTGTCTCTGTAATGGCGCAGCTTTAGAGCTTTCTCTGAAAAGTCAATTCTCTATGGGAATTTCTTATAGGAAAAAAATACATTATGTTGTAAACTGCTAGAACAATGTGGAGTGAGAAAACCTTCAGATCCTGTTAGTGAAGATAATGCTAGCAATCATCACAGAGGAAAAAAATTGCTGAAATTGTAGAGTGGTGTGCACTGGAAAAATATTATTGCTTAGAGAGGAATACAGAAAAGTGAATTTGAAGATGTACAGGAAAAGATGGCATACACGAATCCTTCACACCTAATACAGATAGAGGATACATGAGAATTACCCCCAGACCCTCCCCTCCCCAACCAGGCTAAAAACCACCAAATCCCAGTGCTCGTTTTCTCCCACCCGCTTTGCCTCCCATTAGGCCCAAGCAGGCTATGATAGCGCAGCTTGAAATTCACTGCGGCTGCAGCCTTGAAGGCCACAAGCAGGTTTACCCCCACATAATTACCACAGATAAGACTCCCTCCAGAGATCTGAAAAGAAGGGGAAAAAAGAGGAAGACTTCACTTTGTTGTGCACTTATAAAGTGATAGCAGGATTATGAGGTTGAATAACAAAATTAGGATTTCCAGGGATGACCGAGTCTGTCCTCTGGGACAGGATTTTCATAGAGTGATAGAAACATAGAATGGTTTTGGTTGGAAGGGACATCAAAGTTCATCCAGTTCCAAC
>WBNM01009738.1:9344-19869 GCA_013399055.1 Ramphastos sulfuratus | reverse complement strand
CTGCCATGCTGGGATTCTGTGTGTCCTTATGATAATCTGTTTTAGCAAGGGAGCTGGACTCAATGATACCCAGAGGTCCCTTCCACCCTCTGCCATGCTGGGATTCTGTGGGTCCTTTGTGCCACTGCCACAGCTCCAAGAGCAGGCAGGGATCATCCAGGGGTGCCAGGCTGGCTGGGCACTGAGTGAGCCATCTCTGCTCTCATGTGCTGTGTGTGCAGAGCAGGACCCAAGTTCTGAAAGCTACATTTCATTTAGTAATTAATTAGTGACTCTTGACCTCAGGCAGCTTCAGCTCACTGATAATAACAAGATTGCAGCCCCTGTATCCGTTCCCCTCCCTGCCCTTGCTGCTCTCATTCCATTACTGAAATCCCTTCCAACAAAGGCAGGGGCTGCTGGCAGGGCAGGGACAAAACAGCTTTCTCCTCATGGTCTGGGTGTGTTTCCTGCAGACTTAGCACTCAGGTGTTCCCTATCCCTGCAGCAGCTCCTTGCCCCATGGCATTGCCCCCAAAGTGCACCTCACACAAGCTGTCCATCCAGCCACTGCGATATGAGTTACCTGAAACTCCTCCGCTGCCTTCTCATGATACCCTCTGTGGGTTGCAGATGAACAGGACATGAACTTCCCAGAGTGGGAGGGAGGTGGGATAGGGCTGTGTGGGACCCAGAAAACTGGCACAGCACTGGTCAGGACCTGGCTATGATGGTTCCTAGACCCAAGTAGTGATACCAGCTGTGCCAGCTGCCTTGGGGAAACTTGGCATTAAAGGGGTAAGCTGGGAGCTGCTCTTAGCCTGCTTTCCATGCTGGATGGAGGTGCTTTGACACTCAGGGTGGTTTTAATTCTTTGTTGGAAGATTCTGAGAGTCCCTAGGGTAATGGAGAGGCCTTAATAAGTGTTTCCTAGCTGAAGGCATCTAGGGATGTGCCTTGGCCATAGCTGAACTTTGTGTCAAGAACAGAGCTTGTGCCAAGTGCTTGAGTGGTTCCTTGGTGGCTCTGGGTCTTGGCAGCTGGCAGCTCCAGGCTTGTGGAGTTTGCACCAAGTGCTGTGGAATTTGGAGTGAATCACAGAATGACAGAATGTTAGAGGTTGGGAGGGAGCTCCAGAGATCATTGAGTCCAACCCTCTTGCCAAAAGCCATGAATGTTTGTCCTAAACCATCAGTTACTGTCTAACAGCAGTGGGGTACACTTCACCTTTCAGGGTAGGCATCACACCTCCTTTGTGGCTTGAGCAGGGAATGAGTCCCTGCTGCTTCTCTTTGCTTGGGAATTCAGCAGATGCTCCTGACAAACCAACATCACTCTTCCAAGCAGGAAAAACTGGAAGGAAGAGATTGGCTTCCCTGCTTGACCTCAGAGTTGGTCTGATCTAGGCAAACTCTCTGAGGAGTTAGTCCAGAATTCTTTTAAATGTTGTCATTGCCTCTAGGATTCATAAAATGATGAGTGTGGAGGAAGGTGGGAGGAAGGGTCAAAAAATTAATGACTTGGGTGATTGAGGCTTTGGCTGAGGGCATCTCAGCTCTGACATGACCCATGGGTTCCAGCAGCAAAGGATGCTGCACGGCTGCCTGTCACACAGCATTGCTGCTGGGAACCCCGCGTATCTACCCGCAAGGCTTTGGAACTCAGACCTAAGATTCATCTCTCTTCCTGTGATCCACAAGAATGTTGCTGGAGCCTCTGTGTAACACTCCCTCAAAGCTGTGCTGCTGTTGTCTTCCTCAGCAGCTCAGTGCAGCTGGGAGAGCCTGGAGGAGCGCAGCGCGGGCTGGGACAGCACGGAAGGAAAACACAATAGAGCAGGGCCAGATGTTGCCACATCAGTGGGGAAGCAGATTGGCCAAGAACTGTCGCCAGGACAAACATAATGTTCTTGTATCAGTCCAATCCCTGTCTCCTGCTCTTGGCAGCTGCCTTCTCACCATCAAACTGCCTTCATCTCTCCCATGTCCTCTCTCGCCCGACCCTTACATCCTCTCCGCGAGACCGAAGGGGCTGCAACAGTGCTGAAACACTGGAACAGGTTGCCCAGGAAGGTGATGGAGGTCCCAGGGCTGGAGATATTCAAGGTCAGACTTGATGGGGTTCTGAGAAACATGATGTAGTTTNACTGGAGACAGAACAAGGGGGAATGGCCTCAAGCTGAGGCTGGGGAGGTTTAGATTGGACATTAGGGAAGAGTTTTTCCCAGAGAGAGTGATCAGGGACTGGAATGAGCTGCCCAGGGAGGTGGTGGAGTCCCCCACCCTGGCTGTGTTTCAGGGTGGTTTGGATGTGGTGCTTAGAGCTATGGTTTAAGGTGAATCTTGTAGAGTAGGGTTCTAGGTTGGGCTTGGTGATGCTGAGGGGCTTGGCCAACCTGGGTGTGTCTGTGAGTCTGTGATTTCTCCAAACTTGATGCCCAGTGATGATGGAACCTCAAAGTTCATCTTATTCCAACCCCCCCTGACATATTTCTCCAAACTTGATGCCCAATGATGATGGAACCTTAAAGTTCATCTTATTCCATCCCCCCTGACATATTTCTCCAAACTCAATGCCCACTGTTTATTGCCTCAAGGGGCTGTTTCCAGTCCTCTCCAGCACCCATGGGTATCATAAAGGGAAGAAAGGGAGAAGTCTGTGCTGTTTTGGACTGCACATGGTTGGTGAGAATGGGCTCCACTTCTCCTTCTTCACAGCCTCCCTGCAATTCCTACCCACCCTGCAAGTCCTACCCACCCCCTGCAGCGTGGTACTTCATGAGAGCATCTGGCTCGATGTGATCTGATCCTGTGCTGTCCTTGGAGGGGGGAAAAAATGTTCTGAGGGATTTCTTTTTGTTTTAAGCTGTGTAATTGGTAGGGAAAACATACCCTCTTCTAGTGGCTTTGCTTTTATTGTCGTGTTTAGGAAGTTTCTTTGCATGTCATAACATTTTGTCTGTTTTTACTGAAATCCTTCCACGAAGGAATGATTGTTTGCACAAACAGACTGACATGTTGATACAGGCTGACAACTGCATGGCTGAGACCAAAATAAAATGTAAAGTAAACACATTTGCATAAGTTTATAATAGAACCCAGTTCTTACCAAGTGGAGGAAACAGGGAGATGTGAACCTAAGCAGCTTATCTTGCATCTCCCCTTTCTGCTGTGCCCCTCATTCTTAACCTCTGCTCCCTGGGTGCCATGGGAGAGTTGTCTGATTTTTCCATTCACATTTGAAACAACAGGTCCCTCTTGTAGTTCACTTCTGGGTTTGTTTTGCTTGAAAGGGAGGGCAGGGGGAAGGGAAAGCAGGGAGCCTGCCCTCATGTGAAACTGGTTGGTCTTTCCATCCTTTTTCTTCTCGGTTACACTTTAACAGGCTTCTGTCAATGTATTTCCCATCACTTGGAAATCACATTGACATCCTGCTGCTGTGTGTCATAAGCATGGAGCATCACAAAATGCTGATTTGGTGCTATCTATTTCTTGAGCTGCTTGTTGCAGGATTGGCTTAAGGATTTTGAGACCAGTGCCTCCATTCTCCAGATGAGGAAAGCAGAGCTTAGAGCGGTGATTTCCTTTTGGACATCCTGCAGCAATCTGCTAAGAGCCAAAAGCAGGACCTGGATCATTGGATCCTCTTCCTGGCCTTACTGTGAGTTTTCTGAGAAACTGTAGACCAGTCACATAGTTCCCTCCTCTGCCTTGGTATTATTGTTTGGGAGTTGGGGATAATTAGCTGTTTTTTTGACTGCTGCATCTGTTCAGACCGCAGTTAACTGGGACTTGACGTTAAACTACGTGACCAGACACAACAGCACAATGTTAGTCAATGTTTGGCTTGTCTGATCATTTTCATAGCTAATCTGTCAGATAAAACTGGAGCACAAGATGACCATGGCTCCTTCTCAACCATAGTCTCAGTGGTGGTTTGACAGTTGTGCATTTCTGCACCGCAGGAAGGGTTTTGTTGGGGTTTTTTTAAGCCAATAAAATTGTGCTGCTGGCGGTGTGGGTGGCACTGCTTTTGGATTGGAGATGTTCATAGCTTCATGTGATGGAGGAACTAAAGAGCAAGGAATGTGAAAGCTGGATTCCCAGGTCAGAAGATGATGGGAGTGTTATTTGAGTCATCTGGATATCATCACAGAACTGTTGAAGTTGGAAGAGACCTTTGAGATCATCAAGTCCAACTGCTTGCCTGGAGCACACAATCCCACCACTAATGCCCTCAGCACCACATACAAGTGCCTTTTAAATACCTCCAGGGATGGTGACTCCACCACCTCCCTGGGCAGCCAGTTCCAATGCCTGAGAACCCTTCCTGTAAAGAAATGTTTCATAATAGCCAACCTGAACCTCCCTTGGCCCAATCTGAGGCCATCTCCTCTCATCCTGTCACTTGCTGCATGAGAGGAGACCAACCTCCACCCCTCTCCATCCTCCTTTGAGATAGCTGTAGAGGGAGATGAGGTCTCCCCTCAAAGAGAAGGGTCCAGCTAATGGTGATTCTGCCACCCCAGCTTCCAAAGCTCACTGCTCATGCTGATAGATAAAAAGATGTTAGAGACAGATGACAGGACAAGGAGCAAGTTCCACAAGAGTGGAAGCTGAGACATAAGAAGTTTCATGTAAACATGAGGAGAAATTTTTTCACTGAGGGTGACAGAGCACTGGAACAGGCTGCCCAGGGGGGCTGTGGAGTTTCCCTCTCTGGAGAGATTCAAGAACCGTCTGGATGAATCCCAGTGTGATCTGCTCTGGGTGATCCTGCTCTGGCAGAGGGGCTGGACCAGATGAGCTATTGAGGTCCCTTCCAGCCCCTGACATTCTGTGATTCTATGAAATAACAACAGCCAGGGCTCTGCGGGTCCTCTAACCCAGTGAGATGGGGAAGACTCCTAACACCTGTCCATCAGACATTCTCTTTTCAGCTGCATCCCAACACTCAGTCACTGAACTTTCAGGATGCTAAGGACACACTGGGAAGAGCAGAGAGCAGAAAGTGTTGTGTTGGGTCCTGACCAGGGGTCCCAGTTGCAAAGGGGCAGTTTTTGGGGGTCAGCCTGGCTTAGGCAGGATACATGAGTACGGTGCATGCATCCTTCTCAACCACACCCTTGATGTGGTTGGGGGGGGTTGGACTGGATGAGCTTTCGAGGTCCCTTCCAGCCCCTGACTTCTTGTGACTCTGCAACTTGTGCTTCTCCTTAAAACCCCCTGCTTGCTACCCTGTGTCTCACAGGTCAGCTGCACTGGTTTTTCATGTCATTATCTGGAGGAGGAAGAGAGGGCTTGAGCTGTCATCTGCTGTGGGAACTGCTGGGAAGGATCATCCTCCTCATGCTCACTCTTCAGATGGTTTACACAAGGTTTGTAAATGCAGCGCTTTGGGGCTATGGTTGTCCTTGCTGGGGTATGCTAGAATAAACTGAGGCTGCTGCTTCCACGAAGTGTGGGAGCAATGAGTCACGTTACACAGATTGGCTTACGTAGCAACCCAAAAAAACCCTCCCTGCTAGGTGTCAGAAGAGAATGTGCTTTGTGCCTGCAGCCTCTGCGGTTGGCCAACACACGCTGGAAAAATGTCCTGGGTCTGCAGCAAACCAGCTCGAGCTGGGAGCTCTGATCAGCTCGCAGGAACACCCAAACCCTACACAAAACTGTCCAAAAAGCTCCTCGGTGGGAGAAGAGGATGCAAAGTAAATGTAGCCTTCTGGCAGCACTTGACAGGGCTGGGATTTGTCCCTTGTCAAAAGCACATTTGTTAGGTCCACCCTGGCGCGCGTTGCTCGCGCCGCAGGCTTGGATGGGGTTGCTGCTGCTTGTGGCAGGACATCAGAGATCATGAGCTCCCTCTTTCCCCACCCCCATCACAGAAACCCTTGAGTCAGAACCATAGAATCATAGCATCACAGAATCATAGCATCATCGTGAGGGGCTGGAAGGGACCTCGAAAGCTCATCTGGTCCAGCCCCCCCTGCCAGAGCAGGATCACTCAAAGCAGATCACACAGGAACACATCCAGATGGTTCTTGAATATTCATCTCCAGAGAGGGAGACTCCACAACCTCCCTGGGCAGCCTGTTGCAGTGCTCTGTCAGGAGAATAACCTGGTGTTGAAGTTGTCTGTAAGCTGGTTAGAGCAGGATCCCTAAAATGCTGCAAGGATTGTTGGATAATATATGTACCTTTTTTTTTTTTTAGTATTTTTTTTAATGGCTTTTTATGAAGAAGGAAGTCAAAGCTGGGCTGGTGAGACTGAAAGAGCAGGGAGTGGAGTGGCTGTCAAGGGTCAGCCTCCCAATAGCCCTGTGATCAAAGGCTGCTCTCAGCAGCATAAGTTTATAGGCAGCCAAGACAAACAATGAACAACTTTATCTCCTTTCAGGAAAAGAAAAAAAAAGAAAAAAAAAAAAAAAAAAAAAGAAAACTTTAGTTCCAGGAAACCACTTCTGGACCAGACAAGTTTTGGTTGTTATTCCTCCTCTCTCTCTCTCCTAGAATGCAACTGCTCCTAGGTGAAGGGCGATAGCAGGGAGACAGCAGAGCAAAGCCCAAACACGACCCAGGTTGTGCCATGTTCTCGGTTGGCACAAACTGGCGTGGGTCCAGGGAAGTTGAAGCAGCACAAGCAGTTTACCCCTACTGAGAATCTGGCCTTCACCAGCAGCTGGCAGTGGAAAAGCAGCAGGGAAGCTCTGAGTTGAATCGTGGCCATTTCCCCGAGTTCGATCCCTTCTCTGAAGGTGTTGCCTCATTTGTTTGCAGCTGGAACCTCGCCCGTTTGGCTGTCCCAGCTGTGGCCTCAGCTGGTCAGAGCACAGCTGGCCAGCTTTGAACATGTTGGCTTCGATGTCAACTGGCTGACTACAGTGAACAGAGGGGAAGAATATTTGGGGCTCCTGTGCAGTTGATTGTTTGTTTGGGAGGAGAGGAAGATAGGAGAAGCAATCCTCTTATTCCTAAAATGGGAAAAGCTGCAACGCTCGTCGGTGGGTTTGGATCTGAGGGAGGGGAATCTTCTCACAACGCAGTGTGTTCTTGATTTAGGATTTCCTGTTGGATCCATTTCAGAAAGCTATTTGAGTCCTCAGTGGCCAGATTCTCAGCTAGAGTAAATCTGTAAAGCTCTGCTGATAGGAATCGATGCAGCGCTTTGACCCCAGCTTAAAATCTTGAACCCAGGTCTGGTGGAGAATTGAGAAGATCTCTGTGGGTCCACAGAGGGCTGAACTGAAAGTGGTAGTCCTGAGGTTCAGAGCTGCATGTGGGTGTTTAGTCCCCTTGCAGTGCAGACCCAACCACCCCTCCCCATAATGATTTGAGGATTGGACTGTGCTTAGAAAATGTAAATGTCTTAGCTGGGAGCAGGCTGTAAGGTTTGTTTCAGTGTTTATGCTAGGTGGGCCTGGTCACGTCAGGCTAGGGGGGAGGCAGGAAGCCCTCCCAACCTTTCAACCAAACAGCTTTGAGGATTCTTGTGGCCATCACTGCTCCTTGTGCTAAATATTTCTACCCTTCTACACACTGAACATGGAAAATACTGTGAGAAAAGCTGGCTGAGCCAGAATTGAGCACTGAGAATAGAGGCACAAAACCCTGGGGGCTCAAGAGAACACGTTTCCATCGTCTTTCCAGATGCGCCTACAAAAACATCAGTGGAGAGCTGGAAGAGCATGGCCAGTTCCAGCAATAGGTGCTCCTGAAATGGTACCAGGGATCATTGCCTTGAGGCACAGGAACAGAGCCGTGGGAATGGAGCTGCTGCCGAAAGGAAGGGTGAAGGGTGCAGGATTATGTCACCTTCTCTTCTTCCTATCCGCCTCAGTGACCTCAAAGGGATACATCTAATCTCCTGTTATGGGTTTAGGGAGAAAATTGGGAGGAGGGAGGTGAAGTTGAGTCCAAATCTGCATATTGAGGCCAGTCGCATAATCAGCAGCGGTTCAGGTCTTCTGATTCTCTGTCCTGAGGTCTTACTACATGAAGTTACTGAAGCTGTGGAAATGCAACCAGCCCAGGGAAGAAAAATGTTCATAAAGATGCTACTGTCCTCCAGCAGATAGGTCTGAGCTGCAGCAGAGACTTGTTGATGGTGGAGTTTTGTTTTGAGTACCTTATTATTGTTCTCTTAGCCTTCCTCCCAACCACGGGAAGGAGCAGCTACTGGAGACCTGCATATAAGAAAAGGATTCCAGGGTTGGGACAGGACAGGAGGTCCTAGATCTAGGAGTATTTCCTAATCCCTGACCTTCATCCCATGCCTGACAGCAAGGGCTGAACTGTATCTACTGCTGCCATCTCCCCTCAATGTCTTACTCTCTCTGTTCCTGTACTTTCTGTTCTGCTTTCTTTGTCAGAGTCAACACTGCAGCCGCTTGGCAGTGCCAGCAAAACATGGCTGACTTCATTTTATTGAACTTCATTGACCTACAGGCCTTTGTTTTAAGCCCATAGCATTCAGCTTGCTGCCTGCTGCTCCTGACTGGTAGGAGAAGCTCCAGAAGGGACAGTCTGATACCAATATGCATGGCACCTTCAGAAAGTCTTACGAGAATTGGGTGCCTGCTTCCCCAGGGATTTTGGTGAAGTTCAAATCACCAGTTCCTAGAAGGTGCCTGTGACTCCCTCAGCCAGAACACGCTGCATTTCCATACCCTGTTTCATTATTTATAGAGAGTATTTCTGCATAATTACCAGACTCCCATGAAGGTCTCAAGGTGCTCTGTGGATGCCAAGGGATGACCTCATCCCTAGTTAATGAAACTCTGGTGACCGATAGACCTGTGACTTGCTCCCAGCACAAAGCACTGGGCAATGTGAGGCAGCTCCATACCTCGCCCTGATGAGTTACCCCCATTCTGCTCCTGCAGAGAAGCTGGAAATCCAGTTTAACCATCTGCTTGGGAATTCCCCAGTAGCTGCAGGGGATTGAACATTCTCACACCCCAGCATCGAGGGTGCGGTTGAGATGAAGGGACGCATGCGCGGGACTCATGTATCCTGCCTAAGCCAGGCTGACCCCCAAAAACTGCCCCTTTGCAACTGGGACCCCGGTCAGGACCCAGCACAACACTTTCTACTCTCTGCTCTTCCCAGTGTGTCCTTAGCATCCTGAAAGTTCAGTGACTGAGTGTTGGGATGCAGCTGAAAGGAGAATGTCTGACGGACAGGTGTTAGGAGTCTTCCCCATCTCACTGGGTTAGAGGACCTGCAGAGCCCTGGCTGTTGTTATTTCATAGAATCACAGAATGTCAGGGGCTGGAAGGGACCTCAATAGCTCATCTGGTCCAGCCCCTCTGCCAGAGCAGGATCACCCAGAGCAGATCACACTGGGACGCATCCAGACGGTTCTTGAATCTCTCCAGAGACGGAAACTTCACAGCCCCTCTGGGCAGCCTGTTCCAGTGCTCTGTCACCCTCACAGGGAAAATAGCAGATTTTGTCCTGAAAGCAGGTGGCAGAGCCAGAATGCACTCAAGTAGAACAGACTGTATGGGGGGGGACACTCTCAAAAAGGGCAAGAGCTCCCCCTACAAGTCAGGGCCTTTCTGAAATGTCTGTGAGCACCCTCAAACACTCTCAAAATGGTCTGTGGGATGGCACTGTTAGGATCTGGTCCTCCAGACTCCTATTGGAAGTCTTGTCACCTTCCATCTTGGCAGGCAAGATGGAAAACCCCAGATGTTGAACACCATGTGGCAGCAGCACATGCTCCAAATTCAGGGAGAAACCAGTGCCTTACAAGCCATAGCCTGAACCCCCACTGGACTGCAGGGTTAAAGGGTCCAGCTCTGACTGGACTTCTCATTCACACCAATTTCTTCAGGTGGCTGCTTGTTTAGGTCCAGTGGGGAAATGATCTGTTGCTGGGGGGAGCTGGTGGGTAGCTGCCGACTGACCTTTGGAAGTCCAACTGCTGTGCCAGCACAGGGGACCTGGTGGTGCTCTGCGGTGGCACAGTATGAGCTGAGGACATCACCTGCAGAGAGGTGACCTACTGTTTGCAAAGATGGTTTTACTGCATTGCCAAAACCTGTAGATTATTACCCAGGAGGACTTTGGGAGGCTGTCAATAAGGTTAAACATTGCAGCAAGGAGGTTTTATTTATTCCTCTGACAAAGCTGCCAACGAGAGCAGCGCGGTGGAGCTGACTGGATCGCAGTGGGACGTTGCTGTTTGAAAAGACAGCAGCTGGAGGCTTGCTCTGTGCTGGGTGTGAAAGCTGTTCTTATGACCCAGTGGTCAATATATTGGATAAATCTGCAGCCCACAACCAAGCCTGGATTGAGTTAGAATTGCCCAATGACCTATTAGTGCAACGTGCTTGGGTTTTTGGTTTTGTTTTTTTTTCCTGGCATGCTCAGGATTTTTCTCTACCCTGAAACTTCATTAGTGTTGTGTTAGGGTTTCTCTTTTCCCTCCACTTCACACATAGTTAGGAAAATGTGCTGCCTTTATTTGCTGTGTGGAAGAAAATATCCTCCTCTTCTGCGGGTTTTTTTTGGTTTGTTTTTTTTTTTTTTTTTTTTGGGGG
>WBNM01009727.1:0-19761 GCA_013399055.1 Ramphastos sulfuratus | reverse complement strand
GAGGTTGAAGTCTGCTCTTCTGCCACCTATAAAGGAAATGAAAGTCAGACTCTGCCCTTATAAAGTGTTCCCTTTTGTTAAATCTGGTACTTTGCACAAGTTCATGCCTGTCTTTGTCTTACCCAACCCGAGCTGTCTAACATCAATCAGCAATAGACCAAACTACTCACCCCAGATTCTCTACATATTTTGTAGAGTATTAGGAAGTGGTATTAGGAAGCAACTTCAAAGGGCGACTCATTTCAGCCCAGCAGAACAAAGTCAGACAGGATGAGTCAGCACCTCAGAGAACCTACTTGTCCCCATTGACAATAGATCAAGTGTTGGATGGCTTGTTTAGACTGAATGCTTAACTTCAGATGGCTTAAGTTAGGTGAAATGAATCCCACTCAGACTTTTATTCAACATCAAATTCTGCTGCTTGCCACAACCAAACTTATTTTAGTCATCAGGTGCCTTAATCATTGCCTTTTGCTGTTTTGTTCAAGGAGTAAAAATCCTTTCCTAGAAATGAAAAGGAAAATGCTTCTTTCAGTTTTAAGGTTGCTTCTCTTAGCCAAGTACTTCCTGCAGTATGGCAAGGTGTGGGTGTGGTGAACTCTTTGTGCGTAATAGATGCCAGTGATGCTGAAGACAGGGAGTAGGAGACAATTTTGAAAAGCTTCCTGGCAAGCAGTTGGTCAACTGAGCGTCCAAAGAACACATAAATCATCTGCCTTGGCAGCCAGAGCAGTGCTGGTTGGTGCAGTAGAAATCAGCACTTTCCAGGACACAATGGCAGTAGATATCCCAACCCTATGGCACCTCAGAAGCAGCTAGGGGGATCCTATTCCCTCACAGTTCACTCCAAATCGGAGTGTTGGATTTTAAAGATGCAGCTAATGGATATCCTGGTGACTCAACATGAGTCAATCCAATTAAGAACTGAATCAGGCTCTCAAAATATTCCCATGAAGCTCTTCCTCTGAAGACTTCAAAGTGCATAATGAAGATTCAAAGTGCTAACAAGCAGGATAATCCAATGATGATATCAATTCTGGCATGACGCACTTCCCATGTGACCAGGGACAAGCCCATTTAGAGGGACACTTATTTAGAAGCCATAGAGAGATCTGGACTGAAATATATTCTGTGATAATAAAGATTGCATCTTGACAGTCTGCTCTGCAGAATTCTATAAACTGGTTGTAAAATTTTATAGGAAGTGCATTCCGGTAACTACTGCACTCTGGGGGCTTTCTCAT
This sequence comes from Ramphastos sulfuratus, assembly GCA_013399055.1. Taxonomy (NCBI): domain Eukaryota; kingdom Metazoa; phylum Chordata; class Aves; order Piciformes; family Ramphastidae; genus Ramphastos; species Ramphastos sulfuratus. The sequence goes on along the minus strand of WBNM01009727.1, from coordinate 18,517 downwards.
AGCAAATACCTGTCCTGCTCCAGTTTGGAACGTCAACTGAGCTTTACTGCTCAGACACATCTATTGTTTGAACCACACAGCCCAGAAGTCATGGTTTTGCTATAAATCCCCTGTTTTTCTGAGGAGAAAATGAATGAGGCAAAACTGACCAGAACCAGGTTAATCTACTTGTTTAGCTCTTCCTTGATGGAGGTGTAAAATAATTCGATACCAAACAAAGCAGCTGTACACTTTTAGGACTCCTTGAGTTTCTTCTAAGGATGATGAAACCGCAAACTGGTTTCATTTGGGTGAAGGTGCTGACTGGATTCTCAGAAAAAAATATTGAGCCAGCACTACAACACAACAATTTTGGGTTTTAAAAAAACAAGTAATTGTAGAGCAGCTGAGCACACTCAGCAGCATCACACCGAATCAGGGGGCCTAACCCTGAACCCACTGAAGTGAACAGGAAAGTTGCTGTAAGCACCAGCAGTCCTTGGGCTGAGCTGGACCCTCATGCAAGTGCTCTTTGTTGTAAAACATGACAGTACAAATCAAATTGGAGAAACTGGCAGCAGACAGCATGTCTGCACTGTGCATTGGGTTGATAAAGGGTACAAGCCATCACTTGCACAGTACCTACAAGTATGAGATATGCTTGAACCATCTTCACTGCACAGTGGCACAGCAAGACGTTAACAGCTGAGCTGCCGCAGCACCTCAGTGCAGCAACAATGAATTAAAGACATCCAGATGACCTGAGACAGTCCCTGAAAATAACAGAATCGTAGATTTGAAGATTCATAGAGTGGTTTTGGTTGGAAGCAACTGTAAAGATCATCCAGTTCCAACCCCCCTCCCAGGGGCAGAGACATCCGCCACTAGTCCAGGTTGCTCAAAGCCCCACCCAGCCTGGCTATGTTCACTTCCAGAGATGGGGTATCCAAATCCTCTCCAGGCAACCAGTGTCTTGCCACCCTCACAGTAAAGAATTTCATCCTTATATCCAGTTAAAATCTCTCCTCTTTTAGTTTAAAGCCATCAGTCCTCATCCTGGCACTACAAGCCCTTGAAAAAAGTCCCTCGTGGGCCACCTTTAGGTACTGGGAAGCTGCTAATAGATCTCTCCAGAGCCTTCTCTTCTCCAGGCTTAAAAATACCAACTCTCTCAGCTTGTTCCCACAGCAGAAGTGCTCCGGCCCTCTCATCATCTTTATGAACCTCCTCTGGACTTGTTCCAATAGGTCCACATCCTTCTTATGTTGGAGGCCACAGAGCTGAATGCTATGTTCTATATATGAGTTCCCTGGTTTGAGAGGTATTCCTCTGTGAACCAGCATTTGGAGCTGAAGACTGCAGCACTGACCTTGCTCTCATGTTCCTATCACCCAACCAGAACCACCACTGGCACTAGTTGCTCTCCCTGCCATCAGCCTTCACAGAGGTTATGTCTGTACTGTAAACACAAAGGACCAGAGGACAGCTTTGACCCATAACCTCTCATCTTGTCTAATTAAGAATACTCCCTGATATGTATTGGCACAGGCCTGTCCCAACTGGAACTCTTTCAGACAATGTCTGGGAACACTTGGGAGGCAGCAAAGGTCAAGAACTGTTCCCAAGAGGCTGTCTGGATGAGGCCACCTGCTTGGGACACAGGAATGGGGGAGAAAGAGCTGAGTCATGTGGGTGTGAGTCATGATAAGCTACTTTGTGTTTGGGTTACTTTGTTTTCTAGCCATAGCCAGGGGGACTGGGGAATGAATGGTCACTCTTCCTGGGGCACTGAACTCTTCCTGAAAAGAAGTAGCCTGCTAAAAACAGCACTTTGGTGAGAACAGGCGAAGAGAAAGCTCATTGCTTTTGACAAGGTTTGCCTGTTGCTGAGGCTAAGCTGAGGACTGCAGGCTCTTGGGCTGCCATCCAGCTGGATTCAGCAGCCATTCATTCACTAGAAAAAGTAGAAAAAGAAACAGGAAAAAACTACATCAGGTTTCCATGGCTACTGCACTGTATACTTTTTCCTGACCATTATCACAGATTTTGCCATCTAAACAAGCAACAGATGTCAGAAATAATGTTTGGGTTTGGAGACCGTTCACTTCAGATACACCACAGAGAAGGGTCCTGCTTTTGACCCCAGCTAAGTGGCACATTTTCATCTGTGGGCAAAAGACAAGGCATAGGCATCCAGACTTCTAGCCACTGCCCCCAGAGCTCCTCCTCAGTAATAATGCCCTGTTAAGTCGAACATCTAAATTTCATCTTCTTTGTAGCAGTTGTTGGACATAACAGGTCAAGATTAGCAGTACATAAGGTTTTCTGAAGGATTAAGAACTACAGCATTTTGTGGAGAAATGGCATCAACTTTGACTTTAGTATTCTAGAAGAAGGGAGGACAGAACTAAAAACCATGGCAACAGTTCCTCTGATCAGTGATGTTGGACTCTAGAGCAAATGATCCTGTATTCACTTATGATACGTTCAAGGGCAACAGGTAAAAATACAAGTGGTGTTTCTTCTTCATTCCCCTCTGTGCCTGGTCAGCTTACCACTATTATTTGGAAAATATAAAATGCAGCTTAGAAGGAAAAACTCTCCAAAACTTCAGCAACCACTGACCCTCTACTTGCCTTCCTATTATTCTCTTTCCTCTTACTTCCTGTTACAGCCCCCACACCCTAGTCCACTGTTTGGAGCAATACCTGGGATCCTGCATTTGCCACTGAGCTTTCTTTCCTCATTTCTCTGTTCTAGACAAGTTAATTTCTGTAACATAAAGGCAGCCTTTACAAGTTTTAGGAGTGAATATAAAGAATCTCTATAGTGAATTTCATATTTCTGCCCAAATTTCAAGCATGCAGTCTTTGCTAAACCAGAATCTCAGGGCTGCTGATTTACTGTTCTTGTAATTCAGACTTTTCTGCCAAAGAATAATAGATTTTAAAAACCCTTAGAGATCTTTGCTGGCTGAAGAATCAGCATCAGCGACAAGTTACTCAATAGTTAATAACAAGCTTCTCCCCCCAACACTTGGTTTGACAGGGCTACAAGCTCTGAGTCATTGCAGAGTTGATTTGAGCTTAACCCTAATAGCTCTGTTATGTTGTAGCTTACTCTTAAACCTTCTTGGAAGCAGTAGAGTGTCAACAATAAACTTGTAAGGTTTAACACTCTAACACCAGGTAAACTGCTTTATCTCGGTTAAAAATATCACTAGTGTCCTTTCCAGAGCGGTAAAGTAAGGAGCAAAAGCATGTGCCTGCTGGTATATGCCTGAAGAGGTTCTGGGAATTCATTCTGCTTTGCAGAACTATTCCAGTTATTCATGTGACTCAGCGGCTGAGCCCGGGATCTTCCTGCACTCCGAGGGTGACGTGCTGATTCAGGCTGGTTCAGCAGCACGGGACAGGAGACACCTTATCAAAAGAAAAGCCCTCTTTGGGGATGGGCTCTCCCGGGAGCTGAGGAGGAAATTTCCGTTGCGCTATCTGCGCTGGTCCGGCCGGGCGAGATTAGCACGTTATTATTAGAGCTGGATGATTTTCTTTGCTTTGGGTAAGGAGGCAATCATGCCTTTCAACAAAAAAAATCTTTCATAGCACTGCTGCTGTGATGCCCTGCCCACAGGTGAACTCAGGGCTAAAGGCGAGCAGGGTGTCAGAGGACAGCGGTGTTCTGTACCTCTGCTTTCAGAGCCCTGCCAGAGACTATTTCAGCCACGCTCGGTATCCGGGTTTTATTTATAAATGTTTCAGAAGAGATTAATACCTAGCTAACCCTTGCTATATGCATCTTGCAGACAGGAACAGTAAAGTCATTTATCAGCACCTCCCCAGACTTGCTTGACTTTATATGCAATGACTGGGACATTCCTAACAGATTAACTCTTTATAAACCAGTTGCAAATAGAATCTTGCTGGACAGGGCATTCACCAGCCCCATCATGAAGAGCAGGTTGGAATGATCTGATTAAATGGAAGCACCTGAGCCAGTCACTCCACACCCTCTCTGTAGGTAACACAGTCAAGGCATTGAGTTGAGTCCTCCAAAAGCAAACATCTAAAATGGGTCTATCAAATGGTAGCCAAAGCATTGTAAGTGACCTAGCCAGGATCTTACAAAACAGACTGCGGCAGATGAAGAACAAGACTCACATCTCATAATTCTTGTCCTTAATCTCAATCCACAAGACTGTAGCTGCCCTATAATCACATAATCATAGCTGTGCAGTTCTTCAGTGAAGGTGAGAACACATTTAACTAGGGGTCTTAAATCTGCCAGCTCCAGAAAAAGATTCCTTTAACGCAACAAACCATCCTGTATTGCTGTAGGAGCAGCCAGTGTTGTCCATGCAATTTCAGCCACCTGAACCACCTCAGCTTTAGGGTGTACAGAAGTGAAGTGCAGGGGTTACACCTCACACCTAGTCCTATGGTTTCCCAGTCCATTCTGATACAAATGGCAATTGCAAAGTACTTTTGCAACATGTTGTACGAATTGCAATACCAAAGTATTGCTTCCTCAACCTACTGACACAGGCCTTAGAGGGTATCATGGGTTTGGAGCATGACATACTGCCTATAAAACTGAAAATGTCTATCCATAAGAGAAAGGAAAACCCAAAAGAATCACAGAATGGTCTGGGATGGAAGTGATCTCCAAAGGTCATCTAGTCCAAACCCCTCTGCAGTCAGCAGAGGCATCCTCCACTACATCAGGTTGCCCAAAGCCTTGTCAAGCCTCACCTTGAATATCTCCAGGAATAGGGTTCCAACCACCTCCCCAGGCAACCCCTTGCAGTGTTCCACTACCTTCATGGTAAAGAACTTGTTCCTAGCATCCAAAGAATTCTAAACCTATGGCAGGAAGCTCTTCGTTTCCACTCCATAGATCTGGAAGACTTCTTAAGTAGTTGTCAGACTAAAATTGTTGATGTCGGTACAGCCACTTTCAACTGCCTGCCATCCATAAAGCTGTAAGTTCCTAACCAAAAGAGAACTTAAACACTTTTATCTACATGAAAAAAACATAAGCACCAGGTACTCAGAGGCTTAAGTCCACATGGTATTTGAGAGTTAAAAAACAGAGGAAAACTGTAGCCTGGGAAAATTAGGGGCTTTCCATTCCTGGTGTAGTGAAATGACAGATTTAAAGTTCAGAGTGAGAAAAGTCACTGAAAGGAATTAGACTTCAAGCTTCCTAAGACGTACAGGCTTTGTTTTTCAAGGCTATTGACAAATCTATCTGTCTCCTGATTACTGTCCCCCCCTCCCCAGCCCCCTGAAAAAGCCTCTAAATACAGAATTCGCTGCCTTAATTGGAAGGAAAAGGGTTTAAAGAATATCCACTGTAAGGTCTCTCTGAAGAAGGAAAGTCCCTGGAGGCAAAACAATAATTGGTTCTGACCTTCCGCAGTTAAGGAGGCGTTGGTAAAGACGAGCCTTAAACACAGCCTGACAACTGTGAGTTCCAATCAAATTCAGAAAGAGACGGAAATTGGATAAGCAAATTCCTTTTTGTTCATGACCCCGCTCCCGCTTTCCTTTCCCCCTGCAGCATGACACATCAGAATCTTTCCTGCGTACCATAAATCCCTGGCAGGCCAGCAGCAGCCCTTGAATAGCTGTCTTATGTTACGTTCCTATCTTCCAGACAAGCAGCATTAGCAGTCCCCATCTCCCCTGGCACAGCAGCCGCGCTACGCGCAGCACAAAGGCTCACTGCAGCGAGGAAGGAAGCAGGGTGAGTTCACCACTGTTTTCAGCACGGTGTAAATTCCCTCTCTCCCAGTTTGGAAGAACTCTTCACATTAGCACCAGTAGCTGCTTGCCAATTGAAGGAAATTTGGGTTTGAATGCAGAAAGCCACAATTCTCATTCTGTCAGGAGCTACAGCTGAGAGAACGCTTCCCTGGTTGTAAATTTGGGCTCATAGAGGATGCTCTTTGCCATTCCCCACCACTGCTCTGGGAAGCACGTTTCATGTGTTAACTTTACCATGGCACATCTTGTCTCAGTGCCCCTACAACCTTCTGGCAGCAGCTAGAGGCACCTACACGCTTCCCACAGCTTGTGCCTGTCAATACTTATCATCCTCTCTCAGCACAGCCAAGTGCCCTTCAGCTTGCCAAGGCCTACTCAGGCTCCTTGGTTTATTTGTTACCTGCAAACTCCACCAATTTTAGGTATATCAGAGAACTGGAAACTCATTTTTGTGTTTTAAGAACATCTTAAGTTAATAATGCCTCAAAGGTCAGCAGAGCAAAATTTTGCAATGTGATATAGGCAGACCTGCTCTAGCAGAGGGGGTTGGACTTCGTGACCTCCGGAGGTTTCTTCCAGCCCCCACCATTCTGTGATTGCTTACAATAGCCCTGAATGCAAGTTGAATATCCTCATGCTTGAAAAAAAAAAAAACAAACCAAAACAAAAAACCAACAAAACAACAAAAACCAACACACACACACAAAAAAAAAAAAAAAAAAAGAGAGGGAGAGAGATGGCAAAGACTCCCAACACAAAGCCCATAGACCAAATAAAATGCATGAACTAATGGTGAATTTTTCCACCTTAAATGGCCAGCCAATTTGAAATGGTCACCACTGAAACTTGACTCATGTAATTTGTAGATATGACTCACAAGAACTGGAGGTCCAAAAGCAGTAAGAGTACAGCTTGGAGAGATATCAAGACTTCGGAGACAAAAAATATAGTTCTTTTTAGGGTCCGATGAGGGAGAGGCGAAGGTGCAAGTGGTCTACAATAAGGTAAGTGTGATGTCCAGGTATTTTTTTGCAAACGGTTTCATTTTCTCCTGGAAAGGAGCTGAAAGCTGGGAACGGCTTCACACAGATAGAGTTACATGAGTTATGAGCAGTAGGACTGTCCCAGAGTGCCAGCTCCACATGCTTTGACCTTTTCTCAAGTTTTAGGAAAAGCTGCTGCTTACACGTGCCTCCTTCAGCTGAACCTAATTGCTCTAACCATGAGCCACAGCTCTTCCAGCCTTTCAGGTGTCATGACAGCTGACTCCTGCTGAGTCTAAGGAAAAGACTCAGTCTCAGAAGGGCTCCCTTGCTCTTTTAGGCCAGAAGTACCCAAAGAGTCAATGTGACATTCAGAGTCTGACAGCAAAGCAGAATATCCTGACAGTATCCAAGCCATGCTGCAGCTGCTGCAAGTCAGCAATGCTCAGACTCTGACCTGGCACCTTACTTGCTTTCTGAGACATGGGGCATTCAGCCCAAGCCTGGTCCCAGCAAGCAGCAAACAACTGGTACACAAAGCACAACTGCAACTGATCTGTGGAAGAACCAGATCTGGAACACATTTCAGAATCACAGGACTCCACCATTTGAATCCTCTAAGTTTCTGCTTCCCAACCATGAGTCCTACCATGTTTCCTTCCTACTTAAAAGGATTTGGTTAATTCACTTTGATATGGCGAACTCTAGCAACTGGCAACTCTCCTTCTTGCTCTGAATTTCATCCTAAAGACTCAGACTTCTACGAAGCCCCACTGTCACTTTCTCTTTCCTGGCCTTAGGAACTATTACAGACTATGACCAGGAGAGCAATGAATTTTTGTCTATAAAAATGGTCAAGCTATATGAAGGCAATAGGAATTAATACACTGGAACAGGCTCAGCACTGGCACTTCATGTACCTCCTCAGCTGGGTCATGTACCTAGCACATCCTTGCTGAAGCACCAGCTTTGCAGAGGAATTCTGACACTTACAGGGGTGCTGCTGTGTGCTATAGCAGTGAGAGGCTTCTAAAAGAATATGTATAAACAAGGTTGCATAAAAGACTTCAAAATACAAAGAGAGCGGTTTGTCAGTTGTTGGGGGCTTTAAAGTTGTTATTTATGGAGTTCTACTGAAAAAGAATGAAGCTTTAGAGTCAGAGAAGAAAAGAGAGAAACCTAATACTCCAACAGCAATATGCTGTGTGCCTTTCATGCCCCTGGAACTGCTGAGTTCCCATCATAGTGGCACAACCAAGCCTAAAATCATGGTCTTAAAATATCACTGACTATTTACACTTGCTTAGTGTTCAAAAATGGTGATCCTTGATCCCAAGAAGTCTCAGTTTAAGTAGCAAGCATTTCTTGCAATTTCTCTTTGTTTCTACTTCTTGCTTTAAGTTCTCATCTTTTAATTTCTGTTTTGTAGCACTCCATAGTGAACCAACAGGCTCCAGCTGTTAATTACAATGTAGTTCATCAAACTCCAGACAGTTTTCAGAAGACAAAACCAGAGTCTTGGCACGCTGAAACAATTTACTAGAGCTACCTGGGCAGGTCAGTAGCAGAAAGCTCAGTCTGCTGTCACCAGCAAGGCCAAAGTGGCTCCTCCATCTTCTCCTATTTTCAACACTATGAGTTTTAAGGAGGAGAGCCCGTGATGACAGAGGTGACACGAGGATAGAAAATGAGTCAAAACAAGTGCCTACCCTACATAGGAACAGGGTAGAGTTTTCTATCACCATCCTTTAGCTCTCCCCATCAAGTGCTATAGTGGTTTCTGTTAAAAGGTCAGATGAGGACCTGAGACAGACAATTTTCACATACTGTTCCAGCCTAAGGCCACAGTAGAGAGCCCAGCAGAGCCTTGTCTTCTGCATGGCACCTCAAGCTTGAGGTTATCCACACGCAGCTGTTGTGGGAGCCCATACCATGCTGCTGGGGAGCATGTCTGCAGAGTCATACTGTGGCACAGAGGCAGCTTGCTCGACTTGGGAGGGCAATTTGCCCTGCATATCCTTTTGGTCACCAGCTTTGTTTTCAAGTTCTACTGAATCCCTCAGATGTATATTTGGAAGCTCATCAAGGCAGAAGCTACCATGCTTTTAGTGCCATACCTGCCCAATCATGCTGTCCTCTAAGAGAGGGGCAACCCAGCTCTCCCCTGCTCAGACATCCATGCTATGGGAATGCCACAGGGCCAGTCTCACTGTTCACACCAACTGTGGCAGTAAACTTTAATTCAACTTTGACATTTAGCTCCTGTACAGTGACTCACAACAGCCTATGATGCTTCATTTAGGGATGCAAGACTCAAAAGTCAATGCAGGAAAAAATCAGCACGCTACAGAAATCAGCACAAAGCATTTGCTGGCACCTCATCGCTTCCATGCACTGCAGAAAGGAAACAATAGATGGAGGCTTGCTCCAGTTCCTACACCCTTTTGCAGGGAAAAGCTGGCAATTCATATTTGAAGTGCACTTTTACCTAGTATACTTTGTAAAACAGTCCACCATCAATGGTATCACCAAGACCATCTGCTTAACAAAACCATTGAGCCTTCCAGGTTCCGGAGTCTTAGAAAAATATGGGACCACAAAGTTGGTTTAGCATGCACGGAATAAAACTGCAAGGAATACCACCTGCTTTCCTTATCTTTGTCATCCTTAACTGACTCAAAGCTCCTAAGAGAAATTTGAGTGATGAATGATATTAGGTGCCTTTCCGACCAGGTCTGGGGTTTCTCAGAGGAGGTGGCAGGTGACTGCAGTGGACACATTCTGTTTCTGAAGGGAAAGTGAAGCACCTGGGTTGGGGACTCTGTCCCTGCCATCCTGAGAAATCCACTGTAGTGAAGCCAGGACATCAACCACAGCTGATCCAGGCACATTTGAGTTCCCTCCACTTGCCCCTTCTAAATGCACCAGCTATGTTCTGGCTCTATTTCTGTAGCTGGTGCTGAGACAAGCACTAGGAATACCAATAATTCTTAAAAGCCTAAATTAACTTTCTGCATGTGGGTGTCTAGAAATATTTCACCACTACCAATCAGAACAAACTCAGTTGTATACAAGAAGTTACCAGTTTTGGTTTGTAGATACTAGAGATGGTTTCCTTAGGCTGAGTCTTCTGAATGAAGACATTCTGAAGACAAAGGTCACCGCCACTCAGCAATTAGCATTTACTTGAAATAGACATTCTGTGCAGACACATCTTAAAAGGATGTGCTCTCCCTTTCTCAGACACTGAGGACATGCTCCTTTCAAACCTCTAACTTCAGAAGGAATCCTTCCTCATACCTTTAACATATATTTGGAACCATGAAACCTGCTTTACAGATGGAGCTGAGCTCTGAGTTCCAAGGCAGCTCAGAGATTCTCAAAGCAGTAGCTGGTGTCAGCTGGAATAGCTCTTGATTACTGCTGAACTGTGATGACTTCACCAGCTGAAGAACAGTCCAGAGTGCCCAGGTTTGCCTAAAGTTTCCACCTATAGGCATGAAATGCATTTCCAAACTCCTGTGGCAGCACATCTGTAAATAGCTAAATGAGGGCATACATGGATCTGCTGGCTGGAAAATGTCCAAGTTAACCTACTCAGAAACCCAACTCCTTTCCCTCATCTTGCATCACAGAATTATTTATTTGCCTAAAGGCAGTTTGAGGCAATTAGTGCATTCAAAGGTTGGTATTAGGACTGCTATTGACAGTGGCACAGGGAAGCAAATTGCAGTGAACATCAAGAATCTGAGCATTTCTAGGCTCAGTGTTCACAGAAATGAAAACTGCTGCTATTTCAAGGTTATGTTTGCTAATATTGGTATGTAGTCAGGCACACCAGAGTGCTGCTTTTTCTTTTTTTCTTCCTTTTTCCTATTTCTCCTTCAAGCCAAAGTTTTGACTTAAGACAAAATGTAGCCATGGCAGCAGGCGTGGCAGAGGGTATAACACATTATCGCTCAGCTGGCCAAGCTGTTGGGATTAGCAGCTTTGGGAAGAAAGAGGTTTCAGCATATTTAATTAACTTGACTTAGAGTTCTTGATCTTGTTTCAAACCACTCAACCCTTAAAGTCTCTCATGAGTCAGTATTTCTAACCCAAGACATGCAGCAGAAGTTTTAAATGCACCTCAGAAGTCCAAGAACTGGGTAGTTTGGGGATGAATTTATACACCTGAAAGGTGTAAAAAACAAAACCCCAAAAATTTACTCTCCAAAGCCTGAGTGCTTGTCAGCAGGTATAGCTCACCATAACTTACTGTTTCACTTCTTACCAAGGTAAGAGAAACAATTACATTACTGATTGCTATTTCCAGATGATGTGTTAGCATTTTTTGCTTCCCTCCAACTTGGAAATAAGTTTCTAAGCTCTAAAAAACCTCAATATTTGTATTTTATGTAAGCAGTTTGGAAAGGTCAGGCCTAAGCATTTGATATAAGGAACAAAACCAAGTTATTAGATACCACTGGAAGTTGAGGCACTAAATTGTGCTTGGGCAAGTTATTCAAGTGAAGCTAATCCAAAGTTACGCCTTCTGTGCCTCAGTCAGACCACCATGGCAGAGATAATGCCAGTGCTTCCATTGGGAACTTGAAACTGAGTTTAGAAATGAACCTTTGACATTTCACATCCATTTCAGTGCAATTTCAGCACATAGAAGTGGAAATAGGGTTAGTGATTCCAGATGGATCTTCTACACTTGCACCAAGCAGCCCAGGAGCAATGGCAAATCGTGGGAAGGTCCTGGAAGACAGCTACTGAAGTCCTGTGTGCCCAAATCCAGCCATCTGGAGGGTTAACCTGGCATCTGAGTGAACCAACTGTGCTCAAGATTTACTGTGGTAAGGAAGGGAGCGAGAAGATCATGGATGCTGGCTCTCTTTCCTCCACCTCCCCAGGTTCTGTCTGTAACCCTTTAGATCTCTTTAGATCACTCTGATCTGCCTGAGACCTGTGGTGCAGGAGCATGGGACAGTCATTCCTCTTATGTATTATTTTATTCCTGAGGGATGAAATGCTGAAAGAGAAACATCTCAGCCATGTCTATACTTGCATGTTTGAACACAGGCTTGAGATTCACACAGCCAAGTGACTGGAACTCACTGCATGTGGACTTCAGGACAGAGCCACTGTGGGAGCCATGTCTCTACTTCTATCGAGTTTCTCTGCCTGGAGGCTAGCTGGCCAGCTGAGTCACGACTTAGACACAGCCCACAGAGAGGAGGCAGAAGAGCAGAGTTCTCATGAATTCTTTCATTTGTCACAGCCTTTGGAAATACTCAGGCACTTAGCTATCACCCATATTTTAGAGAACCCTGACCTTGCTGCAAAACATCCACATAACACACCACCACCAAGGTATTTCCAGGAGGTATTATAGCATGGAGATGGCTTGCTTTTATTTATAGTAAAGCCATTAAAGAGTCACTGTGTGCCAGCAGTACCCCCTGGTACACAAGCTGACACAAGAGCTTGCTTTTCTAAGTGGGAGAGAAAAAGCAGCTCTGCCACAGCTTTGTGTGGTGACCAACACACTCAGCTAACATCTGCTATAGAGATTCCATCATACAACCTACATGTTGCTTATATGATACCTAACACTAGTCATTAAATCAATATTCAACTGATAAGTGGGCATTTCAACCAGGCATGCAAAAATAACACCAGATGTAAAGAAGCAACTTAGGTATTACACAGACACAGGCAGGTGACACAGAAATGGAAAGGGACTGCCACCAGCCTTCTGTTAGTGGAGTAAGGTACATCTCCAACACAAGAGCAAACATCTCCACCAATTTAGCAGGTAGCTTTTTTTGTTTGCAGGTGAACCTTTATAATTTGTGGACCACGAAGTCACTAAGGTTGATTAATAAATAAATATGGTGATAATGGTTGGACTTGATCTTGAAGGTCTCTTCCAACCCAAATGATCCTAGAATTCTAGGAATTGCTGACAGATGTGTGGTAAGGGAGGAGGAGTAGCATGCTTTCTGCTGCAACAGAATATAGATGTTTTCTGGCATGCCATACTGTCCAGGTGCCCCCTGGTAATCCCTTAAAAACAATCCCTTACACTTCTCAGATCAGATCCTTTCCCCACATCATTTGATGCTATCGCATTTCACCGCAATGCAGCCGCCTCCCCAAATTCAGATGATGAGTTTTGGTTTCTTCAGCAGCACATGAGCTATGCCACAGATGCTCTGATCTGGGGTCAATTTCAATTCTTAAAAAAACAAATTACTCACAGTACATGTTCAGCTCATTATCCACGTGGGAGGAAGGCAATGAGAAGTATTACTGTTTACCTATCTAACTGCTCTGAAATTAGCTGATTTCCCCCTGTGCTTCTCTACTACTTCCATCATGACTCCAAGAAGATAACTTGCAAATAATAGCCTACGACCAACTCTCCTAAGAGGCAAGCTTCACAGTTAGGTAGACCAGAGGTTATATATGGATAGGCTATATATGTTGCGGAAGGCTAAGCCCTAAATTTAAATTGAAATTCTCACTTTACTGACCCCAAACTCAGGATTTCACCTTGGGTACTGAAAAACACTTTTATTGTGTTACTCTCACTCCTCTGAAATGTCCAGTTTGCAATAAAACCCCATTAAAAACTCTGCTATAAATCCAAAGGGGCACTGTAACTATGGTTACCTTCAACCAACCCAAATAAGAAAGATCCAGAGATCCTTATCTTTTATTGCACAGATGTCACATTAAGGAAACATCTGGAAAGAACAACACAATTTTGGCTGGATGACTCTAGAAGAAACAGGTAAAAGGAAGCAATGGCAGCCTACTCTCTGACTGTTGAGGTGACTGAGATACAACATGCAGATGTGAAAGTGCTCAGGAAAGGACCTTAGTTCTGCCTGACAGACCAGCAGTCCACAACTTGGGAATTTTAAAGACCAGTTGCTGGGAATTAACACCGTGCAGATATCACAAGCTAAGTCTTCAAGGTGTCATCTCTAACTCACTCCCCAGGGGCATTTGGGAGGATGAGCCTTTCAGTACTACGCATTTGGAATAATGGTTTTAATGGCATTAAATCCCAAATGTTGCCCTCATTTTACCTCCCAAAATTTAACTCATTGTTAAAATCCTCTAAGCCACCCTCATTATTGTCAGATTGAAATTGTCTTACTTTGATCTGAAACTAACTAGCCTATTAAACAATNTCTGAAGCAGTTCCATGTCCCTCTTGAATCCACGAAAAACTGGAGTTAGCATGATCTCAGAAGCAAGCAGTTTCACAGCAGGAAGGACTTTCCTCCTGTTTGACAGCAAATGCACCTAACCTTCCATTGCTGACATTTCCATGGCAAGTGCCAAGCCTTGACCTCCCACTGAGCATGAAACCACTGACCACATCAGGATGCCTGTCACTGGCTGCAGCTGGATCAGAGGCCCATGAACATGCCCATCCATACACGAGTGTGCAGTTTAGTCTTGCTGGAGTCACCATTAAGGTCACAATATCCTATGCAGACTCTGTACCACGAACACCTCTGTGGTGAACATCTCTGTCACCACACAGAAAGCCTTTGTACTGCAGGAGGAGAATGGCCTGCTGTGGATATTGTAGACCTTTGCCCAAGTCTGGCTTTTCAAGCAGGAGGACCAGCATTTCCCATTTGATGCATGGTGCCACCCTCCTTCCCACACAGAAGCATCAAATGTGTGGGTATGGTGGGAGATGGAGGCTAATCCCAGTGCAGCGCCTTTCATTTGACTGCTTTTTAAAACCAAGATGCAGACTATGCTGTCACTGTTCTGCCTTTAAACAAGCCCTTTCATTTCGGTGCCTTCTGCAGGGCTTTTTTTGGTTTTTGTTTTGCCTTTGGGTTCCTTTAAACTTTGATTCTTTTGTAAGAGCTTTTAACCCCCTTCTAGATGTCCCACCCACTCAGCATCACTTGAAAAGATTAGATGTCAACGAGTTTCCAAGTACAGAATAAAAGAGAACAACAAATTCTACCAAGGATCTCTCTCAGACTACAAAAATAAGAGATGAGTTTGTATTGGCAAAGGCCTCTCTTGATCTGTTAATATCAAGGAAGACAAAATTATCTGTGTTCTTTGTGAAGCAGCAGTTGTTTTAGTGGGGAAGGAAGCCAAGACAGCTGTTAGATAGTTCAGTACAAAATACTGACAGTGACACACCAACAACAACACCAGCAGTGAGGGACTCTGCCAAACCACCAAAACACCCAATGTTATTAATGCTGCCACTTTAAAGAAGTTTGACAAACTGCAACAATTTCACATTTTCAGAGTGAAAGATGACTCCTTTTACTTCATCTTGCCCTACTGTGCTTAAAGGATGATGCAGAAAGAGCTGCAAAACCTCTCAGATACAAAATACAGCACTGGGAGCATGGAAGCAGGCGCGAGATGAAGTGAGGAAGCAGCCATCTGTGTTTAGTTTGGATGCAGGACTTCACTCCTTTGAGGAAGGGGAGGCTGTGAGATTTCAACAGTTTTTGAGGAGTCCTCAGTTTAAGCTACTTGAATAAATATCTTTGTGCACATGACCTGCAGCATACCCAAACCCATGACAGTCACTGTTTCCACTTCCTTCAGGCAGGATGAAGTACAGCACGCACTGCAGTCAGGAGCAAACCGGAGGTTCCTGACTGGGACCTTGCTCTCACCCTGTCATCTTGGTCTGGTGACTTGACCTTTCTTGCATGCTGTTCTTTCCAGTTGTTCTAACTTCCCAAAAAAGGTTTATGTGCAGATCTTCAAGACATTCAGACAGAGCTAACATTTAAAGACACAGAATTTAACTCTGTTTTCAGTCACCTCACACACACCACCAGGAGTAAATAGGGTTGCACCTGCACAAGTACAGATTAAGTTGCATACTAGGCTCAGCAACAAAGATGGTAGGGAGCAAAATCTGGCCCATTAGCATGAGCTCCAGCCACCACTCAACGCAAGCTGTTGAAGGCTGCAATAAACTTGCACTCTGGCCTTGTTTGGGAGGTTTCACGTCCAATTTCTCCCCTTCCAGGCCCCCTGTGTCCTCCGGAAAAAGCTTTCTTTTACTCAACTACACCCTTCTACATGGCACTCTACTTTTAACTCCAGCTGCACCTTCAAAGCCTTGCTAACTCCAATTACTGCCTAAATTGCATTTATGGGGAAAAAAAAAAAGGCCATTTTCTTTGAGTGCAGAATTACATATTGGCTGCTTTCTTATAGATTTGGATCATAAAAGAACATAGAGAAAAAATACAACCTCACAGTCCAGCCTGGCTGTCAGTAACAGCCTTTGTCCTGTGTCAGTAGATGTAGGAGAGAAGGGAGCAGGATATATTTTCATAGTAAGAAACAAGACCTCACAGTTCTGATGGAAATCAGAGGCCTCCACCCCACTAGCAGCAAGCCTGTTTCAGCCCTACACTTCCCAAAACACCCATCCTTGTGAAGGAATTACAATGAACACCCTTTTCACAGCATCGGTGACTCCCACAACCTTTTTCCCCCCTCCTCTCTCTTTTTATGAGGGATGCATCACATCCTAAATTCCATAGCAGATGTTCTTTACAAGGCAAGAATTGCTTACAACGAGTGTTTTGTGGATAGGGAACTCTGACTTGTTAAATCCCTGGTTTTGCATGTGTATGCAGCTCACCTGCAGCAAACTGCAGGGAACATTCCTGAGATCCTCTAACCTGTGACAGGGAACTTGTCCAGGACAGAAGGGGATTTGAGAAGCCAGCACAGAAAGAGAGAGAACTCCTAGAATCCAAGAGTCAGTAGAAATAGTTGCATACCCACAGCAAAGCTCACTTGCAGTCTATGTTCTTTCATATTTCATGTTTATGCTGTGATTCAGCAAGGTTTTTACTCAGGGAGCAGATCCTTTTTTTACTCACCAGATTGAAGACAACCTTGCCAAACAAGAACTTTTAAGAAGCTGCCCACAGAATTCATGGGAGATGAAAGTAAAGTTGCAGTTGTAACAGCAACATCACCTGACAAAGTCTTTGGCATTTTATACCTAAAAAAAAAACCCAAAAAAGCCCAACTTTCCTGCAATTTCTCTTAGCATTTTCAACAGCTGGATATTATACTGTATTCACAGGCAGCTCCAAATATAAATAGTAGTTTCTCTACTGACCCACATACTTGGCCTATATTCAGAGTCTTTTAAGATGTTTCCATTAGCCACAGAACAGTGTCAGGTATTTCTCCAGTGTAATCTTATTTATGAGGTCCTGTTTCCTACAACAAAACAGGGCTAGATCAGCCGGAATCAGGCTCTTTGCTCACAGCTGAAAGCCTGCTTTCCTCCTGTCCTCCATGGACACAAACCTTTATTCTCTGTACCTTTCATGCCTGCATTTCCAGTTCTTATTTGTCCATCTGCCTCCTCTCTGGCTGCTCCCCAGTGCTTCTGCTCCCAGGGGCAACACTGCTTTGCTGTACGATCCCCTTAGCCCCCACACCTGATTTTCATCCTTGCTGGCAAGTGATTGTTTCTCTAGGGGCAACGGCTCCTTTTTTACCTTTTTCCCTTGGCAGCTTTCTACATCTATTCTGAATGAAGAAAAGTTGTCAACACCTCTGGATTCAGTGTTATAAGAAGGAAAGAAGACTGAAAGAGATGAAAAGGCATAGCTGGGAGGAGAGGGAGAGCAGGAAAACAAAAATCAAAGAAGGAAGCCAGTAGAAGCTGAGGTACACAGCTCCATAATTACTATTTTTGAATATTTTATAACTTCATTTATTGTACTCTTGATTCATTTGGTCTCTGAACTCTCCAGTCAGGAGAAATCAGAGTTATCAAATTAATCTAAGTATAAAAATCATGGCTCAAATCCTCTGACCTTTATCTGGGGAAGTCTTTTGTTGGAGTTTTCAGCTGGAAAGACACTGCAAGAATTTGTGGCTATGAAGCGTGCAGTCACAATAAATACATAATTCATCATGGAGAGGTTTGTTAGAACCGTTAGGAAGAAAATAAATGTTCTTCTTTGCTATTGAAAAGAGATGTCAGTTTTTCTCTGACCATTACTCAAAGGGCCAGCCAGGCAGAAGAAAGGCTTATTACATTAGAAAGCATATAGAGCCCTTTTATGAACTCTGGCTGCAGCCATTCTCTTTGTGAGACTCTTTGTTTCAGTTTGTTTTTCAGCAGCTGTATCTGATCTGTATCTTGCACACTTTCATCCTGTGACAAAACACAGCTGCAAAGTGACTCGAAGTTCCTCATCTGTCCATCTCTGCATCTTCTCACAGATGGGACAGGTACCTGCAAGAAGCACCAAAACCCACTTATGGGTATTAAATCTGATAAATAATTTTACACTGAGTCACAAGGTCTGCCTATCTCTTGATCATCTTTCCTGGAAGGATAAATGTTAGCGCTGAAGTTCACAAGTACAAAGTGAAGGTGCTTACTGGCATAACAGAACAGCTAGGCTTGCCACCCCTTGAAACTGTGTCTGTGTGTGTGTGTGTGTGTGTAGGACAGAAATTCTCTGTTTTCAAATGCAGAACAGAAAACTGATCACTATGTGTTTGATCTCAACCTCCCACTCTGAAAAATCTTTGACACTCAAACAGGAGCGGCAAAAGCACAACCGATGCACAGCAGCTTCAAGCATTTCCCTGCCTCATTTACAAAGACATCATCATCATCATCACTGCAAGTATTCCAGAGTCCCACTCTACAGGATGTGCATCTTCATGCTTCCTTGAGACACAGCTGCCTCGAGAGAAAATCGTCTGTATGTCAATGCATGCCCATGTCATAGAATCATA
>WBNM01009726.1:29787-48885 GCA_013399055.1 Ramphastos sulfuratus | reverse complement strand
TGAGGCCTTGAGTGGCCTGTACCTAAAAGCCTAAGAAAACCACAGAAAAGACAGTAACAGTCAGTTACTTGAACTGAGCAGATACTGGATTTGTGCAGTTTCAGGGTCCCAAAAAACCCCAAGGAGTCGATGGCATCCTTTTAGGTTTTTTTTTAAGTGTAGACAGCTTTGCAAATAGTCACAATCCACGGAGCTTAACAGCAAATTTCTGTATTAATGGAACACTTACATGTAGTTACAAGGCAGCCTTGTGTGTAACAGTGTGGTCCAGGTATGCCAGACAGCTGTGTGAATAGTCTCAGCTATGTATTTATTTGACTGTAGCATATGATTATATTTCCTGACGAGGTCAGTGGCTTATAAGCAATAGGAATTTTATTCCTTGTGTTGTTCAATAGTTACCAGACATCTGTAAATTGTTTTTAAAGTATTTCAATATGGGTTACTTTTCCATTGCAGGTTTTTTTTTACATATCTTCTTCCACACAGTGCTCCATCCTCACTGAGACCCTTGCTGGATAAGATAGTCAATGCCACAGGTAATCACAAGAAACATGATCATGCTAAGGAATTTCCTTCTTCAGTGCAACTGTCATGCTTTGCATAGGAGGGATGCTGCTGTTTATGTTCACTGCAATATGAACAGATTCTTTTTCTGNTGATTCTGTGCTCCGCAACCTTCCTGGAGGTGTTCAAGGCCAGGTTGGAGGAGGCCCTGAGTGACCTGTGCTAGTGGGAGGTGTCCCTGCCTATGGCTAGGGGTTGGAACTAGATGATCCTTGAGGTCCCTTCCAACCTTACCATTCTATGATTCTATCCAAGATAGAATTTCCTCATTACAGAGAACAAAAGAAAGGCAGCATATACCAGAGAAATCCCTCTTTGAGATTTTACCTAAGCTTCACAGAGGTATTTCATAGAATTACTGAATGGCAGGGGTTGGAATGGACCTCTGAAGATTGATCTGATGCCCTTGCCAAAGCAGGATCACCTAGGGCAGGTCACACAGGAAGACATCCAGGTGGGTCTGGAAAATCTCTGGAGAAGGGACTCCATAACCTCTCAGGGCAGTCTGTTCCAGTGCCCTGTCACCATTAGAAGTAAAGAAGCTTTTCCTCATGTTGAGATGGAACTCCATTGCCCCTTGTCCTATCACAGGACACCATTGAAAAGAGACTTCCTGACTTTCCTTCTGACACCTCGGCACTGGAGTGAACTGCATCAGATTGCAATTCCTTGTGGGATCTGGAGGTGTCCCTGCCTATGGCAGGGGCTTGGAACTAGATGATCCTTGAGGTCCCCTTCCAACCTTACCATTCTGTGATTCTATGAACTCCTGTCTCTGGCAAGGGGAATTTTAATGATCAAACCAAGATACTTTGCATTGCCAATGGTAGCAGTGGTGCCTTTGTACTTAAGAAGCCAGAGGCTGGTGACATTACCATTGCTCTTTATTAATTACCAAAGTAATGCCTTTGGGACAAGTATGTGCCTGTAAATGTGATTTGAGGGGTTTTGGTGCATTATCCTAGGGGTTTGTACCTTGTTCTGTGTGTCTGAAGGGAAAGTTAATGAGGCTGAATCACAAGCAAAGCCTTTGGAGTTCCTTATATTGGCTAAAGTTAGTTCCTTGTGGGGAGCTCACCAAGATGTTTTCTGGGGTTGTCAGGTAGATGAGGCAGACTTTGACATGCATGGGTCTTGTTGGGTATGAAACTGAGTTCATGGTAACTTGTGGATTTCGTGTCCCTAATTACAACATCACCATAGAGCAAAGCACCAGCAGGCTCAGGTGCTTAGGGCTTTATGTGAACACAGCTTCATTTTGTCCTCTGCAGATTGCTCCTCATCTAACCTCATTCTTTCTCTGTGCTTTTAAAGGAGAACTTCACTGGGGAATAGATGAGACAGCTGCTCAGCTAGAGAGAGTTTTGAATCTGTATAAGAGTGGAGAGTACCTACAGAACACAACCTGGATGCCCAAAGCTGGTAAGGAGGTCTTTCTTGAAACTTATAATCTGAGATTTTTGTCTTTATTTTGAAGTTTGAAAGGGCAAATATGCAGAAAAAGAGGCTCAGGTACCATTGAAATCATGCATATGATAATCTGTTGTCTGCTTTTTGCTTCCTGAAAGACTTTTGCACTAAATGCCATAGCTGGACATCCATAGGTGTGAGCAGGCTGTAGTGGGGATAAGGAAATCCAATTGCTCTCCATAGCAGATGTGTAGAAAATGTCTTTCCCCACATCCACACACTTCTTTGCTGATGAGTTTCAGAACTGGGCCAAATATCAGTTGAGGGGAAGTCTAACCAAATGCCTTTCCCCTGTGAAATTCTTGGGACTTAGGGGAATTTCTTGCAGTGTAGGCACTTGTAGATTGGAAGAATAATTTTTTTGCTTGCTTTATGAGAGATAAAATGTGTCCCTCAGCTTCTGCTAGCAATAGATTAAAAAAGAAAGGATGGAAATTGTCCCCCAGCTTCAGCTAGCAATAGATTAAAAAAAAAAAAAAGATGGAAATTGTCCCTTAGCTTCTGCTAGCAATAGATTAAAAAAGAAAGGATGGAAATTGCCCCCCAGTTTCTGCTAGCAATGGATTAAAAAAGAAAGGATGGAAATTGCCCCCCCAGTTTCTGCTAGCAATAGATTAAAAAAGAAAGGATGGAAATTGCCCCCCCAGTTTCTGCTAGCAATAGATTAAAAAAAAGGATGGAAATTAAGTTGCACAACAGTATGTTTTTCATAAAATCTCTTCAGCACCATAGGCATGCAAAGTGCTATTGGAGCAGTGATGATACAGAGGGGTGCAGATTCTTCCCAGAAGGATTGCTTGTGGAATTCTGTGTGCCAAAGCAGATTCTGTGTGATGGGAATGGCTGTTATGATTGAAAAANCCTCAGGGCTACTCTCCAGCCATAAGAGGACTGATGTGCATACTGTACCTACAGAACAATGGCTTTTGCAAGTCCTTGTTGTGTAGGTACAGTATGCATGTCAGACTGCCAGCTGATAGGAAAATGATGGCTTTGCTCAGCAGAGAAGGTAATATGAGTTCTAAATGAAGATGAATGTTGGCACAGAGGATTTGAAAAGTTCAACGAAGCATTTGCTCTGTGTGGGACACACAGGAGCCAAATTCATTCCTGTCATAGTGCTGTTAACCTCAAAGGGCTATGACACCAGGGATGAATTTGACCCACTTATCAGAATAACTGGATATTTATTTTGCTGTAAAACTGGCAGGAAAATTGTTGCAGGTGTTCACTTAACTTTCTGATTTTCAGCTTTTCATCACGAGCTGTGCTGAGTGATGCCTGTCGACGCAGCAAAATTATTTTCAGCAGTACAATCAATAGGACAAACATGTCCTTTGTTGAGGAAGTGCCAGGAGGTCTGAAGCTTTTCTCCCACTAGTACAGGTCACTCAAGGCCTCCTCCAACCTGGCCTTGAACACCTCCAGGGAGGTTGAGGAGCACAGAATCACCCAACGTGATCTTTGATCACGTTGGGTGATTCTGTGCTCCACAACCTCCCTGGGCAACCTGTGCCAGTGTCTCACCACCCTCACTGCAAACAACTTCCTCCTAACACCCAATTTCAATCTCCCCTCTGACACTTCAAAGCCATTTCCCTTTGTCCTGGCATTACAAGACCTTGTCAATAGTCCCTCCCCAGCCTTCCTGGAGCCCCCTTCAGATCCTGGAAGGCTACTCCAAGGTCTCCTGGAAGCCTTCTCTTCTGCAGGCTGCAGAGCCCCAACTCTCTCAGCCTGTCCTCATAGGAGAGCTGCTGCAGCCCTCTGAACATCTTTGTGGCCTCCTCTGAGCATCTTTGTGGCCTCCTCTGGACCTCTGTTCGTGATTAGTAACACCCTTGTGAACAAGGAGCCTTTTTGATTTGTAGGACACCACTTATGGAGTCAAACACCCTACTGCATGAGCAAAGATGTTGAAAATCTATAGGTAGATACTTTGTGTAGCATCTGTTGCCAGTCTGCATTAAAGACTGTGAGTGTAATGCTTAATTGTTGGATAAGAAAATGACCTCAACCAATGTCAAGCATGAGGAATTGGATATCTTAGTGGGATTACACTTACATGAGATGTGTCTGCAGACTTAGCTGCCATCCCTTTAAGATGTACAGGCTTGTTTCTTGTTTTTTTTTTCTAAGGCTGCTTTATTCAAGCAGAGAAAGGATTGTAATTTGTTTCTATTTTAATTCTCTTTCATTGCCAGAGAAGTATGAAGAAGTCTTCATTGTGTGGGTGAAAATACTCCTGATTATCAGTTCACATCACTTTTACTCCAATCATATGTCTTCCTCAACTGACATTTGATTGGTAATACCATGCAGGAGTTAATTTTTCATTTTCTCAGTCCAGAGATTATAGAATTAGAAATTACCCAGATATTACTGAGTGAGAAATTCACTCTGTGGTACTGTGAAGTTGCAGGAGAAGGTGACAGTGGTGCTAGAAGGGACTGGTGTCCAAGTGTGCAACTTCTTCCAGGATATTCCTGTGAGCTGATGCCCTGACCCTAAAACTAGGGCTGAGCAGCTGAGCAGAGCAAAATTTTGTATAACTCTTGGTGGGCAATAGAATAGGGGATGGGTGAGAAGGGACAGCTATGATACTTCCCCAGACTGGCAGCTGAGGTCCTGCTTTGGCTCTTGTTGGAGTCTAGGGGGACGCTGTTTTGGGGTCTAGGGGTACACTGTATTGGGGTCTAGGGGGACACTGTGTAGTGGTCTAGGGGGACACTGTGTTGGGGTCTAGGGGGACACTGTATTTCTGAAGGGAAAGAAAAAACATTTTTAAGACTGTGGGGTTTTTATTAAGCCTTTCCTGCCTTGCTCTGCAACATAAAGTTCAAGGAGAGAGTTTTCCAGCCCAGTACTAGGTTAAGATAAAGCTGGATGTGATGGTTTGGTTCTCAGGTTAGATCAGATTAATCAGAGCTTTGCATTCTTACACCGGTATGGCAAGATTGGGCAGGTAGAGCTTTGCATTGCTTTTGCTCCAGATGTTGGAAATTTCACAATGTGACTGGCTCCCAGGATTTCCACTCTCAAACAGCAGGAATTGCAGGAATTAGTGATGCTGCCATCTGAAGGGTTGTGACAAAAATAAGGCCTTTCTGGTGTGTGATCTGTTTTGAAATCCTAAAAAACGAAACTAGAGAAAAATGCAAATTCAAGTACTGCAAGATAATTTTTTTGTTTGGTTTGTTTTGCTTTGCTTTTTTTGTTTAGTTTTTGCTTTGTTTTGTTTGTTTGCTTTAAAAGAAGCTACAGAAGGTTCAGGTAATGGTGCTTCAGGACTTCTATTAGGAATGACTGCTTTGAGTTTTCCCTTGTCTCTCGTACGGAGCATTGTAAATTTGTATGAGGAAAGAAGAGATCATGATCTTGGGCAAGTGATCCAAGGCTGTAATTACAACAGCAGCTTTGAGGAAACAGTCTCTTATCTATCTGAAGGGAAGACCTCCTCCTGTGAACACCAGGAAGTGAGAAAGGTGATATTGATAATCAGTAGGGAAGTGACATGAAGAAAGTTCTTGTCAAGCACAGCGTTCCCATAAATAAAGTTTAACAAGATGACAGGCATATTACAGAGGGTCTTGGACATTAAGCTTTCATTGTGCTTCAGTTGTAAAAGATTTTATAGTGCTGTAAATTATATTATGCTCTGGACTTTGCTTTAGTATCTTAGGAACAGAGCAGAGGTGTGGGAGACATTTGATAGCTATGTATGGGTTCTATAACCATAAATCACACTACTGTTAATGTTGATATAGCAACATTACAGTGTTTAAAACAAAACCATGAAGACATAACTTTTATATCCATTTGACAACTGATCTCCCTTGTTGGAATCCAGAAGAACGTGAATTAAAACAGGAATCACAGAATCATGTAATGGTAAGGTTGGAAGGGACCTCAAAGGTCATCCAGTTCCAACCCCCTGCCATAGGCAGGGACACCTCCCACTAGTACAGGTCACTCAAGGCCTCCTCCAACCTGGCCTTGAACACCTCCAGGGAGGTTGTGGAGCACAGAATCACCCAACGTGATCAAATGCTTCTGTGCTGCACAACCTCCCTGGGCAACCTGTGCCAGTGTCTCACCACCCTCACTGCAAACAACTTCCTCCTAACATCCACTTTCAATCTCCTCTCTGCCAGTTCAAACCCATTGCCCCTTGTCCTGTCATTACAAGCCCTTGTCAATAGTCCCTCCCCAGCCTTCCTGTAGCCCCTTTCAGATCCTGGAAGGCTACTCTAAGGTCTCTTGGAAGCCTTCTCTTCTCCAGGCTGCACAGCCCCAACTCTCTCAGCCTGTCCTCACAGCAGAGCTGCTGCAGCCCTCTGAATGTATTTCTTCTGACATGTGTTATTTAAAAATGATAAACTCATTCAGTTCATTGTCCAGATTAAGACAAACATGAAAAAATCTACTGATGTCAATCTGTCAACTCCTGCCCTAGTATCAACATTTTTATTGCTTCACTCAAGTGATACTTATTTGTAGCAGCTGGGTGACTGCCCTTGAGTCACTGGAGAGAGACTATTGACAAGGACTTGCAATGCCAGGACAAGG
The DNA here is from genome assembly GCA_013399055.1 of Ramphastos sulfuratus. Classification (NCBI taxonomy): domain Eukaryota; kingdom Metazoa; phylum Chordata; class Aves; order Piciformes; family Ramphastidae; genus Ramphastos; species Ramphastos sulfuratus. Next base: position 42,279 of record WBNM01009726.1, on the reverse strand, counting down.
GGCATTGGGTTTGAACTGGCAGAGGGGAGATTGAAAGTGGATGTTAGGAGGAAGTTGTTTGCAGTGAGGGTGGTGAGACACTGGCACAGGTTGCCCAGGGAGGTTGTGGAGCACAGAATCACCCAACGTGATCTTTGATCACATTGGGTGATTCTGTGCTCCTCAACCTCCCTGGAGGTGTTCAAGGCCAGGTTGGAGAAGGCCTTGAGTGACCTGTGCTAGTGGGAGGTGTCCCTGCCTATGGCAGGGGGTTGGAACTAGATGATCTTTGAGGTCCCTTCCAACCTTACCATTCTATGACTTATAAAAAGGCTATGTATGTCATGGGTTAGGAACCTTCCCCACACACACATACTACTTGGAATTACCCAGGCTAACTCAGATGGTTTTGGAAGTGAGCTGAAAGCTGTATTTAGAGCACTGCAAAATTCACAAGCATACATACACAATATCTGGAAGTATTTACAGTTATATACAAGTTAGAAATAATACAGAACTCCCAAATCCCAGCAAACTGCCCAGAAGGGCTCAGGGCTAACCCCCACTCCCCTTTCTGTTTCCAACTCCCTTATTATCTCAGAATCCACACATAAGCAAAGCAGAAACCCAGGTCTTGCCTGTTAATTGCTGAAATGAGAGGTGAGGTGTCAGAGCAGGTGGGGGCTGGAAGAAAAGGTGATTAGACCAAACAACCCAGAGTCCAGACAGAAAGAATGAAGGGGACAGCATCCCAGGAGGAAAGTGCCCACATCATTTATGTTTTGGCTTTTTTTCTCACTCAGCAAACCAATGGATGATGTAGACATTATCATTATTTTCTTTCCACAACCAATGATCTCATTTCTCTTCTTAAAACACTCCAGTTAGCCTTGAACAAGCACAATGTGCAAAGCACACACACTTCACAAGCACATTAGAAGTTACTGCTTTCCTAAGAGGAGAATAGCCAAGGGAGATGCTGGGCAGCAAAGACTATGTGTTGCCCTTTGTCTTAAGACAATTTGGCAGGATTATGCTGTATGTAAACATTTACAGTGCAACAGTGTTTAAAAAAAAATCAAAATTGCTGAATCATTATAGCAAACTGCTTAGGAAATTGCAGATCCACCCCAGAATTACTGAAATTGAGGTGGAGGGCAATGGGGTGCATATTCCTGCATGCCTGCATGTGTGGAGAGAGAAATCCTGCAAGGTTGCTGGAATAGTGAGGAAGTTTGTATAGCCTATGCAGGCTGCAAGCTATGCCAAAGGTATGCAGGCTGAAAGTATGCTGCTGAAGGTCTGGGAGGCTCAGTGCAGAACACACTGCAGTGGAGTTCTTGCAGTCCAGATTCCTGCTTTATCAGGCACTTGTGTGTCTGGAGTTTCTTTCCCAGGGGCATGAGGGCTGCCATGTGGCCAGCTGAGGAAGGAAGGTGTCCTGCACTGCAAGCACAGGCAGAAAGTCTCCCACTACACCCAGAGGGCTTCCACATCAGTGGGCAGACAATCCCAGTAGACAGGGGAATGCAGGCACAGGTTAGAATCATAGAATCATAGAATGGTAAGGTTGGAAGGGACCTCAAAGCTCATCCAGTTCCAACCCCCTGCCATAGGCAGGGACACCTCCCACTAGTACAGGTTACTCAAGGCCTCCTCCAGCCTGGCCTTGAACACCTCCAGGGAGGTTGTGGAGCACAGAATCACCCAATGTGATCAAGATTTCGGTTTGTTTGTTCCTTCCCCCACAACTTCCCTGGGCAACCTGTGCCAGTGTCTCACCACACTCACTGCAAACAACTTCCTCCTAACATCCACTTTCACTCTCCCCTCTGACACTTCAAACCCATTGCCCCTTGTCCTGGCATTACAAGACCTTGTCAATAGTCCCTCCACAGCCTTCCTGGAGCCCCCTTCACATACTGGAAGGCTACTCCAAGGTCTCCTGGAAGCCTTCTCTTCTCCAGGCTGCAGAGCCCCAACTCTCTCAACCTGTCCTTATAACAGAGCTGCTGCAGCCCTCTGAGCATCTTTGTGGCCTCCTCTGGACTCACTCCAACAGTTCCATGTCCTTCCTGTGCTGGGGGCTTCAGAACTGCACACAGGACTGCAGGTGGGGTGTGAGGAGAGCAGAGCAAAGGGGCAGAATCCCCTCCCTTGCCCTGCTATAGGTTGCTTTGTACCTATATGGTACTCCAAATACAGTGGGGCTCTATAGCTGCACTGTGACCTGTTAGTTGTTTCTCACAAGTATCTCCATCATTGTGCAGACCACATTCATTGAGCAACATGTTCTAATGCTGAGCTTCTCCAGGTTCAACTTGGCAGTGTACAGCAAAATGCTTTCTGCCGATGGGCTAGGTCCTCAGCTCCTCTCAGAACTTTAAAGGAGTCACTGAGTATCTTCTGCAAATGATAGAATCAAGCAGATTGGAAGAGACCTCCAAGCTCCTCCAGCCCATCCTAGCACCCAGCCCTAGCCAATCAACCAGACCATGGCACTAAGTGCCCCATCCAGGCTTTGCTTCAACACCTCCAGGGATGGGCACTCCACCACCTCCCTGGGCAGCCCATTCCAATGCCAATCACTCTCACTGCCAAGAACCTCCTCCTAACATCCAGCCTAGACCTCCCCCGGCACTTCTTGAGGCTGTGTCCCCTCATTCTGTTGCTGGGTGCCTGGGAAAACAGTCTGACCCCCACCTGGCTACAACCTGCCTTCAGGTAGCTGCAGGGAGCAATGAGGTCTGCCCTGAGCCTCCTCTTCTGCAGGCTGCACACCCTCAGCTCCCTCAGCCTCTCCTCACAGGGCTGTGCTCCAGGCCCCTCCCCAGCCTTGCTGCCCTTCTCTGGACACCTTCCAGCACCTCAACATCTCTCTTGAATTGAGGGGCCCAGAACTGGACACAGCACTCAAAGTGTGTCCTGAGCAGTGCTGAGCACAGGGGCAGAATAACCTCCCTGCTCCTGCTGGCCACACTGTTCCTGATCCAGGCCAGGATGCCATTGGCTCTGCTGCCCACCTGGGCACACTGCTGCCTCATCTTCAGCTACTCTCTGCTAGCACCCCCAGGTCCCTCTCCGCCTGGCTGCTCTCCAGCCACTCTGTCCCCAACCTGTAGCACTGCTTGACACAGGACTCAAGGTGTGGCCTTAGAATCTGTAAGTTCAGTACCTGCCCTACATGACCCTGGACATCAGCATCGTTGTTTTTATGAGTAAGGGGGACAGAGGCCAATTACAAGGATATTACAAGAAACTGGGCTAGTTGCCTTGAGTAAATCAGTGTCCACTGCAGAGATGGCTGTGGGTGCAGAGCAGCTCCCCAGCCCAGTGAGCAAGCAGCCTTGGGATGTGGGGCATGAGGCAGGAAAAACACTCCAGCTGCACCATGTTAACAGGAATAAAACGTAAGGGAACATGTTGTTCTTCTTATTTATTTGTGTTTTGGTGACAGCCTGCATACCGATTTAAACATGGCTTTCCTGCAAGCACAATAGAAGCATATAAAAAGAGGCAAGCCTGACTTTGCTTCCAGCCTGCATGCAGGAACAGACAAAGGGTGGAAACAGTCACCAGAGAAGCAAGGCTATCTCCCGGTCTGACAGCAACCCTGTGTCCTGCCAGGCCTGGCTGTCCTTCCAGACAGTTGGGATTCATCAGCAATGATTGAAAGCAGACACAGGCAGGCTATGCCTAGCATGTCATTTTCCTCAGACATACCAAAAAGTAGTCTTCTCTAGCACAACAAGGCTGACAGCTTTGTGGGGCTTGTTTTCATGCTAAAGTGTGAGGTACTGAAGCTTGAGTGAAAATGTCAGCAGAAAATCATAGAATCATAGAACGGGAAGGTTGGAAGGGACCTCAAATCTCATCCAGTNTTGGGTGATTCTGTGCTCCACAACCTCCCTGGGCAACCTGTGCCAGTGTCTCACCACCCTCACTGCAAACAACTTCCTCCTAACATCCACTTTCAATCTCCCCTCTGCCACTTCAAACCCATTGCCCCTTGTCCTGGTACTACAAGCCCTTGTCAATAGTCCCTCCCCAGCCTTCCTGTAGCTCCCTTCAGATCCTGGAAGGCTACTCTTAAGGTCTCCTGGAAGCCTTCTCTTCTCCAGGCTGCAGAGCCCCAACTCTCTCAGCCTGTCCTCACAGCAGAGCTGCTGCAGCCCTCTCAGCATCTTGGTGGCCTCCTCTGGACCCACTCCAACAGTTCCATGTCCTTCCTGTGCTGGGGTCTCCAGAACTGTACACAGGAGTCCAGACATATGAAGTACACTAAAGCTGTAAGTGTAGTTTTTTCTATTGAGCATCCTGTTCTGTTCTCCATAGGCTCCCTGGGAATCAGTGGGGACTGTTTGTAGAGCAAAGTACTGCTCAATACCAATTTTTGTTGAGATTGGCAAGATCTGACTCTTTCTACTTGTCTTGTAAGCAAAGCAATTAAAATCAAATCCAGAGTTGGCTGCCAGTGTTCCTCTTGAGAGTGGAGGTAAAGAGGAGAGAGGAAAAGAAGCAACGTGGTTCCTTTCTCAGGGATGAACATTGCTACATCTGTGTGGGGACCCATAGTGTATTGGCAGGTGACAACTAGAAAAGGGAACTGGGCAAATTTCCAACAAGTAGCTGCAGCGGGTAGTAAAAATGCAATCTGACCCCTGTGGCTGAAATAAATGGTCATTAGGACTGATTAAAGTCAGATTTAGGGCGATTCAAACAAGCTAAAGGGTAAACCACAGGCAGTTTCACAAAGTTTATTATGTATTTGTTGGGTTATTTATATGACTCAGTCTAGCATAGTGAAAATGAGAGTGTTTATAGATGGAGTCAGCTTTGGGACAATGCAGGTGATTTTTGATGGGGAAAAAAAAAGCAGATAAGATTTTAAAGGATTTGCATCCTCTTACAGCTGTTACACCACTCAGTGATGCTGCAGATTGGTTTTAAAGGTACCTCTCTTATGAGCAGGCACTTGGTTTGGTCACTCTGGCTGTGGCAGGGGCTGTGGCAGAGGCTGTGGCATAGACTATGGCAGAGGCTGTGGCAGGGGCTGGCTGACATTGCAAGAAACTTCTAAGAGAATTCTGGAGTGATAGAAACAGTACATTTTGATTGACCAGAGCAAACTTGTAAAACTACTTTAAAGCTATTAAAAATATCACAAACCAAAACTNGAGGTCCCTCCCAACCATTCTATGTTGAGAACTGCCCAGGTTCATCCCAATAAGATATTTTGAAGTTTTAAAAATGCTTAATGAGCAGGAAAAATATCCCCTGCTAGGATTTAATTGTAGAAACTGTGAGCAGGGTATTATCTGCCATATGGCAATGTGTAATAATTCCCATTGAGATTAGGCTAACTGCTTTTGTTTGCTTCAACCCTCAGCAAAGCAGTTGATGGAGAAAAGGTTGCTCCTCCTGTTGGGATACCTGTAGGACTGTCTGGGATTTCTCTGATCTGTTCTTTGCCGTTACCTTGATACTCTTTATGTCCTCTGTGTCAAGCTATGTGTATGTACACAGAAGTGTAAATTTATGGCTGCATTTATAGTATTAGGCAAGTATTTATGGGTTTTAAACACCATTAGTCTGGAAATAGACCAGAACTTTGACCTTTTTATGATGTGATTTACTGCCTCGAGCCTTCAAATTCCACGGACTCCATTTAAGCAAGTTTCAGGTCTTGGCAGGACAAAAACGTGAGGCAAAGCTGTCCTTAAATGAATGGAGTATTGCTTAATTGAGTGTGGTGACAAAGGTGATTATTTAAAGGTGTAGGGGAGCCCAACTTCCCTGCCAGGCTGGGGCAAATCTCAGTGAAGGGGCATCCTTCAGGAGTGTCCTTCTAGCTCCTGTGAGACAAATGCATTTCTTCACAACTGGTACAAATAAGGGCTAAGAGGTCAGCTCTCTAATTTGTCACTGTGTAAACAAGAGATTCCAGGGGTATTTGCCTTCACCATGCAAATGGGCAAGGCAGCTACCCTGCTTTGCTCAGGGGAGTTTTGGAGAGAAGTGATTTGCTCAGACCAGTGCATGGTTGGTGCTGCAGTGAGTTTCTGAGCGGCTTTGACTGTAAGAGGACATCCTGTGTTGGCTCCCTAGGGTGGCAGGAGTACCTGGCTGGTTGGGGAATGGGAGCCAGAGTGCAAGGCCATTGCATTTCCCACTCTCTGCTCTGTGTCAGCCTTCTCATTGGGATGCTCCTCGGGGAAGCTGGATCCATGCAGCCACCTCTGCTGCCTGTGATGCAAGCAGGGAGAGGGGCTGCCTTCCTGCCCCTCCTGCCTGCTGCATCCTACTCACCTCCCTGCAGGCAGCCTAGGCAGGAGGCTGAGATCCCCAAACTGCAGGCATTAATTTGTTTGTGCCAGTTCAGGGGAGCTGCCAGAAGCTGCCTCTGTGGAGCCTGTGTTATTCTGTGTATGCTTTCCCCTAGACTCTAGGGGCTGTATTTTCACCTGACTGCCACTTGATCATGCTCTTCGCATTTGGGTCTCAATGCTGTGTACCTGTTACACTCCCCTGTTCCCAGGAGTCATTGCAGATGGTGGTAGCTTATCTCATGTGGGAACTGGAAGGGAGCAGCAGGGAGAGCAGAGACAGTCACAGGGCTCTGCTGCATGTTGGTACCACCAGTGGCATGGAGGTTTCCATCCTTTCTGGCATCCACAAGCCAGGACCTCTCCATCACCTTGCAGTTGTTGCTGGCTCTTCTCCATCAAGTAAGTTGTCCAAGCTGCTCAAATGATTTACCAGGCTTGGTCACATTGAGGAAGTCAGTGGAGAAGGGAGAACATTATCTCCTGGCTGAGAGAGCTTCAGGTCACAGAAATCATAGAATCATAGAATGGGAAGGTTGGAAGGGACCTTAAAGATCATCTAGTTCCAACCCCCTGCCATAGGCAGGGACACCTCCCACTAGTACAGGTCACTCAAGGCCTCCTCCAACCTGGCCTTGAACACCTCCAGGGAGGTTGGGGAGCACAGAATCACCCAATGTGATCTTTGATCTTTGATCATGTTGGGTGATTCTGTGCTCCACAACCTCCCTGGGCAACCTGTGCCAGTGTCTCACCACCCTCACTGCAAACAACTTCCTCCTAACATCCACTTTCAATCTCCCCTCTGCCAGTTCAAACCCATTGCCCCTTGTCCTGGCATTACCAGACCTTGTCAATAGTCCCTCCCCAGCCTTCCTGGAGCCCCCTTCAGATTCTGGGAGGCCACTCCAAGGTCTCCTGGAAGCCTTCTCTTGTCCAGGCTGCAGAGCCCCAACTCTCTCAGCCTGTCCTCACAGCAGAGCTGCTGCAGCCCTCTCAGCATCTTCATGGCCTCCTCTGGACCCACTCCAACAGTTCCATGTCCTTCCTGTGCTGGGGGCTCCAGAACTGCACACATTCAGTTTCATTCAATTATTATAACACTTTATATTTGATCCAGAAATTAAACACAAAGGGACTTGACCTATCCAGCCAGTAGCAGTTTGATTTGTGCTGTCACTTTTCTTCAGAAGAAATATATATGTACTTTTGATGGGGACATCACCATTTGAAATATAAAACTGCATTTTTATTTTCTGGGAGTTTGTCTTGGTTTGTGTGAGTCTGAGTTTCTGATTTAGTGGAAACTTTTTTTTTTTCTCTTGGTTTAAGCAGGACAGAGTCACCTCTGATTTTGCTTCTTGTGTGTGAATGTTTCTTATAATGATTTTAATGAGCCATGCTTGAAAAAAAAGAAAGCTTTATTGCATTTCCTTCCCACTATTTCACTGTGAATGAGCGCTTGTGGATGTGTACTTCTTTTCCCAGCTGAAATGCTGGCAGTTTAGAGTAGCAGACACTCACCTTTGCCTACAAAGTGCTGCCTGAAATACTAGCAGGATGAATCTGCAATGTCAGGCAGAAAATGCCTGAACCAAAGTGACTTAAGAACAGGCTGTGAGTCAGGGTCAGCAGGTCTAGTTTCCATAATAGACACAATGAGAAGAAGTATAGGATGTTGGGGTTTATTTTTAGTAGGATGCAGAAGAAAGAATGGAGGGGGGGGAGGGGAAGGGATCATCAATTTATGCATCTGGACACTGAATAGAAATGTTTATAGAATCATAGAATGATAAGGTTGGAAGGGACTTCAAGGATCATCTAGTTCCAACCCCCTGCCATAGGCAGGGACACCTCCCACTAGCACAGGTCACTCAAGGCCTCCTCCAACCTGGCCTTGAACACCTCCAGGGAGGTTGTGGAGCGCAGAATCACCCAATGTGATCTTTGATCTTTGATCACATTGGGTGATTCTGTGCTCCACAACCTCCCTGGGCAACCTGTGCCAGTGTCTCACCACCCTCACTGCAAACAACTTCCTCCTAACATCCACTTTCAATCTCCCCTCTGCCAGTTCAAACCCATTGCCCCTTGTCCTGGCATTACAAGACCTTGTCAATAGTCCCTCCCCAGCCTTCCTGTAGCCCCCTTCAGATCCTGGAAGGCTACTCTAAGGTCTCCTGGAAGCCTTCTCTTCTCCAGGCTGCAGAGCCCCAACTCTCTCAGCCTGTCCTCACAGCAGAGCTGCTGCAGCCCTCTCAGCATCTTCGTGGCCTCCTCTGGACTGGCTCCAACACTTCCATGTCCTTCCTGTGCTGGGGGCTCCAGAACTGCACACAGGACTGCAGGTGGGGTCTGAGGAGAGCAGAGCAAAGGGGCACAATCCCCTCCCTTGCCCTGCTGCCCACACTGCTCTTGCTGCAGCCCAGCACACAGTTGCTGTCTGGGCTGCACTCACACTGCAGGCTCAAGTTGAGCTTTTCATCACCCCACACCCCCAGGTCCTTTTCCTCAGGGCTGCTCTCAGCCATTCCCCACCCAGCCTGGAGTTCTGCTTGGGATTGTGCCTACCCAGCTGCAGGACAGTTGAGTTTGCTGATGCATTCATGAGAGAAACCCCTCTCAGTGGCTGTGAAAGTGAGAGGGCTGTGAACAGAGAACAAGAGGCAGCTCATAAAGGCAAGTGAGACTGAACGGCAGCCAAGGGAGGGGAGTAATCAGCAGGGCAGCGTGGAGGCACTGGGCGAGGACCACACTGACATGCTCCTGCTGCTATTTTCTTCCCCCCTCCCCCGCCTTCTCTTCAGAGACACATCAAGTGACTCCCCTTTTGTGCTTATCTGAGCAAGCAAAAAAAAGCTTGCTTAATTAAAAGCCTGCCTGTTCTTCCTTCTCTAAAGGAGCTGGAGGACAATGGCATGCTGTTCTGAGGGAGAGGGAGGGCTGGGAACGCCTGCTCAGGTCTCACCCTGACAATCCTGCTGGCTGTTGAGAAGTAGGTCTGTGAGTCAGTTGAGTGGGTGCTGTTTATTCAATGGGACATTCTTATGGGTTTAAACTGGCAGAGGGGAGATTTAGACTGGATGTTAGGAGGAAGTTGTTTGCAGTGAGGGTGGTGAGACACTGGAACAGGTTGAGGGTGGTAAGACACTGGCACAGGTTGCCCAGGGAGGTTGTGGAGCACAGAATCACCCAACGTGATCAAAGATCACGTTGGGTGATTCTGTGCTCCACAACCTCCCTGGAGGTGTTCAAGGCCAGGTTGGATGAGGCCTTGAGTGACCTGTGCTAGTGGGAGGTGTCCCTGCCTATGGCAGGGGGTTGGAACTAGATGATCCTTGAGGTCCCTTCCAACCTTACCATTCTGTGATTCTTCCTGTAAAACTCCTAAGGTAACCAACACCTTGCCTGTGCAGTGGGGAAGGGCAAAGAGGGTTGTGCACAGACTGTTTATTTACAGGCTGTCTCTGGAGAAAAAGGTAACAAGAAAGGAGGAAAGGGAAAGGAAAATAAGGTGTAGAGCTATAAACACGTTTGGGAGCAAACTATGGCTGGCACAGTCTCACCCATCAGCTTTTCCATCAGACATCCTAAGCTGTTACAATAAACCTTGCCTGTTAAAAACAAGCAGTTTGCTGCAGCCTTCAAACCCATTGCTTTCCACTGGTTCTTTGCAGAGTACAGACGAGTGCCTGAAGCTTTTATTCCTGATGAGAACTACAGGTGCTGGCCATCTTACCATCACAAGGGCTGCCTCCTCTCTGTGTTTGACGTCAATGAAGCCATCGAGATCTGTGACAGCTACTCTCAGTGCAAAGCTTTTGTCCTAACTAACCAAACGACTTGGACAGGTAGGTTGTGGTTGCAAAAGAAGCAGCTGAGTCATGAATTCTGACTGCCCTCAGTGTTTTCATCCAGTTTGGGAACAGGCTGGGCTGGGTTGTGGGAGCCACCAGAAACAGCAACCCACCAGCAACAGCTAGGAGTGAGATAGTTGTTGAAGCCCAGGCTGAGGCAGTTCTGTTTTTGATGGGGCTTCTTTTTGCCAGCTGCCAAGGGAGCAGCAACCTGCAGATAGACTCAGGGCATCTGGCACCAGAGTTCTACAGCTCAGGGCTGTGGAACTCCAAAATGCAGGACTCCAAAAATGCAGGGCCTGAGATTGTATTTTAAAGCACAGGAAAGCCAAAATGCAGGGTCTGAGATTGTATTTTAAAGCACAACAAATCTTTTCCAATTTGTATGGTGGTTGGAGTCTCAACAACAGATTTTCCCTTGTGTCTATCTGGGACTTCCTGGCTTATGTCAGAGATGGATGCCCTGCTTTAGCAGGAGGGCTTTAACTAAAGGACAGTGAGAAGGAAAGGTTTATAAACAGGTAGAAATAGAATTTCCAGGGGGAAATCCCATTTGCTACCACAACTCATTTTCATGTCTAACAGAATACACTTACTGAAAAGAGAAACACCTTTTCAAAAAGGTCTGAGGGCCTGGCAGTCCCAGTGTGGCTCCCCTGAAGGGATTGTCATCAAGTGGAGAATTGTCCCTGGCTCACTGCTGCTGCACCAGACTTGTGCCTATTTCAAGCAACTTCAGAGCAATCTGAGGAACAGAAATGTTACAAGTCTCTGCTAAAAATCTCTGGTAGCTGCAGCTCCAAATGGCTACAGCTGCTCCTAACCCTATCCCACTGGAAGGGTAAAGGAATAAAGCCATGTCTGCACCCTGGAAGGGTAAAGGAATAAAGCCATGTTTGCACCTGTGAGGGGTGGTGGACCAAATGCATGTTCTTTTGTGACCTTCTCCTGAGCTAAAACCCTACTGAAGTCAGGGTGAATTTTCCTTCTAGGACAGCTGCTTGGGGACACGTGGCCTGTGTCTGCTGCATGGCATCTCCTCTCCTCTTTCCTCCCTGGTTTGACATTTTCTGCTAGGGTCAGGTCAGCTCCTCTGCTCCTGTCCTTGAGAAGGAGGGTGGCAGATGGTAGCCATACCTTATGCAACCTGAGAGAAGTCTCTGCCCCAGACTTTGGTGGGGTAAATTGTTTAGGCTGGAAGCCTTAGCTTTCTGTCTGTACCTTGTGGTCAGAACATGTCTTAACCTTGAAGTCAAAGCTGACCCAGTGTGCAGTTGTATGCTGTAGTTGTACTTGGTTGAATAATACAAATACACACCACAACTAGGCAGGCAGGCTGGTTGTGGTGAGTACACACATGCCTAGCAGGTCCTTGGCTCTGAAAGAATCACAAAGGAGTAGAAACTTGAGACATTTCATGTGTTTCAGAGTGTTTTAAGCAGTGCACTGCCGAAGTGCTGTGGCTTTCTGCATTTCTTGTGCCTTTGGGAGATGTGAACAGAGACTGCCCTGGAACCTAGGAAAAAAAGAATTTTAACCCTGCCTGTAGCAAGCTGGTGACTACTAGGTCATAATGTCTGTCTACCCATAGTCAGACTATTGAAGTTAATTAATACACCAAAACAAAATTATTAGGGCACAGGGAACTTCACAGGAAGTTCAGAGCAGCTCCTGTCTGAATCATAGAATCAGTCAGGGTTGGAAGGGACCACAAGGACCATCCAGTTCCAAATCCCTGCCATGGGCAGGGACACCACACACTAGATCAGGCTGGCCAGAGCCTCATCCAGCCTGGCCTTAAACACCACCAGGGATGAGGCTTCCACCACCTCCCTGGGCAACCCATGCCAGGCTCTCACCACCCTCACGGTGAAGAACTTCCTCCTAACATCCAGTCTGACTCTCCCCATTTCTAGCTTTGTTCCTTTCCCCCCAGTCCTGTCACTGCCTGACAGCCTAAAAAGTCCCTCCCCAGCTTTCTTGTAGGGCCCCCTAAGATACTGAAAGGTCACAATTAGGTCACCTGGGAGCCTTCTCCTCTCCAGACTGCACAGCCCCAACTCTTTCAGTCTCTCCACACATCAGAGCAGCTCCAGCCCTCTGAGCATCCTTGTGGCCCTTCTCTGGACACCTTCCAGCATCTCCACATCCCTCTTGTCCCAGAATTGGATGCAGTACTCCAGGTGGGGTCTCACCAGAGCAGAGCAGAGAGGGAGAATCACCTCCCTGGCCCTGCTGGCCACACTTTTCCTGCTGCAGCCCAGGCTCTGGTTGCTCTCTGGGCTGCCAGTGCACACTGCTGGCTCATGCTGGGCTTCTCATCCACCAGC
>WBNM01009701.1:0-16777 GCA_013399055.1 Ramphastos sulfuratus | reverse complement strand
CACACAGTACTCCAGATAATTATTTGATAATTTATTATTATTAATTATAATAATAATTGCTAGTGTGTCTAACAGAAAACAGGTTCGGATTGGAGTCCTCTCTGAAAACCTTCTTCAGCTGTGGATCAGAGCAGCAAAAAGATGACACAACCTTAACATATTTCATTCCCTCTATGAGGTAGCTTTAAGTGAAACTGCAGTAATCTTCTTGGACTTTCTGACTAAGACTTTCTGATCTACCAACAGTGCTTGAAAGCAGGCTTATATCAACAGTCTTTGTACTTCTCAGAAGGTAGTAAAAACTTGAGGTACACAGCAGAGAATGCCATTGGGCTGAGATAGTTCCTGAGCAAGTATTTATTTACTTCCACTGTATAAATGAAAAACACAACAGTATTTTGGAGAGGAGTGGGGGTATAATTTAGAGACTTTAGCCAACAAACAACTACAAGGCAGATCCAAACCCTGACTTAGCAATAATTAGATAAAATGATCTACTGGATTCCGTGATACCTTTCAGCTGATAAACAGACTTCCTTCTGTCACACCTAACACAAGAGGGCTCCTACCAGTGCTACTTCAAGCATGCCCAGCAGCAAACTTTTTCTTCAGTAGTAAAAACTTGCAATAACTGAATTGATCAGTGACTAAAATACTCACAAACCATGGATGAGACCTGTTTGTAAAACACTCTAGGGTAACCTGAATTACACTCTCAGTTTTCCTGGCAATTTAGTGGATGATGATCATGCAACAGGCAGGCATAAATCTCAAGGTTAGCAATACTAGATCAGTTCTATAAATAGAGATTCTAGTGATGCATACCAAATTCAGAAATACTCTGTAAAAGTGATTAAACTTGGAAATCTCCTCAAGAAAGACATTGATTGAAATCTGTTACACATTAACTAGGTTGCCTTAAAACAATCCCAAGCTAAAAAAATAAACAAATCCCAAATCCACCAACCAACCAAAACCCAAACCAAACCAATCGACAAACCAACCAAATAAAACCCCAAACCCATGAAAAACAAACCATGATGCTGCAAAACCACAAACCCATGAACAGAAAAAGTCTAACCTTAAACTTCTTTTTTTAAATTAAGATGGATTAGCGTTTAAGGGAAATCTTGCTAAGAGCTGATTTTCCTAACGTAAGGCATCAAGAATGAAAAGCTCTAAAGACCTCCTATTTCTCCCTTTCTAGAACATCAGTTCCACCCAGTAAGATCAGATCAAGCATTTTATGAACACTGTAACTCTGAACTCCCATTATGTGCCTGCCAGCTCCTTTGGGTACAAGCTGACCAGTTACAGCTTGATTTTTTTCTACAAACAAACCTTTAGAAGTTGATCTTCCTTAGACCTAAACTCTGAAAACACAGTGTCCCCATTCTATAAAAAAAAAACCCAAAAAATCTATTCATCTGGAAACTCTTCTTTAAATATTTTATGAAATTGTTGGGAGGTTTTGTGCATTCAAGTACACTGCAGCAATTTCCCCCATTGCTTGTGTATTTCATAACCTGGCCATCCAAAATCTAACAGGTCCAGTTTGCAAGTGATTAGCCTGTTGAGTGCAGCAACCAGAAATAGAAAAAAATTAGTTTTCTCTCCAACAATGTGCTGTTCTGAAATGAAAACCTTCTTTGAGGATTGCAGCATGCAAATAAATGACAGGCTACCACAGCTACTACTCAGAAGCAANGCTAATCAACAGACATACAGTGTCTTGTGGAGTTCCTGGACTCCAGCCTGACTTGAATGCCAAGGATGTGGACACCTCACACCAGCTAACCCAAAGAGAAAAGGCTTCTGTGTATTTGGGGTATGGGTAGGTAAGCAGCGCAGGGAGGGAGCGGAGGCCCTCCCCAGTGCTGTCGCTGGACCCCTGCAAATGCATGAGAATGCACAGGAAGATTTCCTGGGGAGCTGCACCTGGACAACAGCCTAAAAAACTGTATAAAAAGACATGAGCAATGCCTGCAAAAATGAACACCTCCACCGGAGCACCTCCACAAGCACTTCCACCAGAGCACCTTCACAAACACCTCCACTGGACCACCACCACCAGGACACCTCCACCAGAAGAATTTAAGGAACAACTCCCACAAAACAACTCCACAGAAGAACATCCCTGGGCCAGGCACACCTCTCTCTCTCTCTCCCCCCATCTTCAGCTGATAATCCCTGCTCTTTTCCTTCCCTGTCCTTCCCTTTTTCTCCATTGTTCCCCCTCCCTCTCTCCTCTGGACCTTGACACAAAGGAAGCCATAACCCAACAGGGCCACAGTAGAAGAGATAGCATCACTTCCACCAGTGACAGAATGATCCTGTTCTCCCCTGTGTACTCTCAGGATTTTTCTGTGAGACTAGAAATTTGAGTCCTCTTAGGCATCAGCATGGTATATTGGTCTTTTACTTTCTAAATGGATTCTAGATCTGATGGAAAAGATGACTATTTTTTTCTTTTTTACCCATCAAACATACTTTTGTTTGATTAAGAAAGAATAGGTGTTCAAGAAAAGCCTGGATGAGGCACTTAGTGCCATGGTCTAGTTGATTGGATAGGGCTGGGTGATAAGGTTGGACTGGATGAGCTTGGAGATCTCTTCCAACCTGCTTGATTCTATGATTCTATGATTCTGTGATTCCATGATTCTATGATTCCATGATTCTATGATTCTATGAATTAGCTTGAATTGCCCCTCAATAAAATATACTTAGTTATCCTATCCAAAACTCAAATGACTGGGATAGGAGAGGCTACATTCCTATAAATGTTTTTCTTATTGCTACCCTGATGGTCATATGTCCATAAATATTCATTACATGACAGGACCAAACCTTTCCAATTTCATTAATGTTCCTACAGTATTATTTTGGCATATGACACTGAAAAAAAATGCTCTTGAGGTTATGTGAACTTTCAGTTTACAGAAGAGTTTTTCCAAAAGTTCACTAACAGGTAACATNAAAATATTCCAATTAGCCTCTAACCAGCACACTGTGTTACAGTCATGGCATTCATCTTTCATAAGAAACCTCCAGCATCCTTTGAGGCAGGAATGAAGAATGCATCTCCTATTTAATCCTATCTCTGAGTTATTTTGTTGGCTGTGGCTTTGACTGATTGGAATTTGAGAGGATGGCAGTCCTGGGAGTAGGAGAAGCTTAGGAAGGAGTGGTCTGGTTTTGATCATTTCCCACTCTGTACTGATACTTGGCCTGCCACTTTATTTGGTAATTTTGTTTCTAAAACACCAATAAAACTACAAATGTCTCCACTGATAAAACTACAAATATCTCAAATATGATGCAGATAGATGGGGAAAAAATTTTTATTTAAAAGTATTTATTAAAAAGTACTTATTTTCTTCTATGATTTCTAAGGAAAATTTGCTTGTGTACTGTGTTTATGTTTGGAGGTTTTTCTCCTGACAACCCAGTGTCAGTGTTCTGCAATGTTACGTACTCAACCTGGATTTTATTCTCCTTCTGCTGTGTCACCCCTTGGAGGCTTCAAGAAATACAGTTTAAAAAATAAAGTATCCTTCAAGCACAGCAAACCAATCTAGGCTTTAATCTTTCCAGATCACACAAGCAAGGGAAGGTTGCACCTATGGCCTCAATAGAGGCCTTCAAAGAAAGAAAAGGAAAGGAAATGTGAGTACCATCATTTCACAGCACAAAGGAGATGTTCTTTGCTCTGCAGTTTCTTCCTGTAGTTTTGACAAAACTGCNAGCTTGAATTGCCCCTCAATAAAATATACTTAGTTATCCTATCCAAAACTCAAATGACTGGGATAGGAGAGGCTACATTCCTATAAATGTTTTTCTTATTGCTACCCTGATGGTCATATGTCCATAAATATTCATTACATGACAGGACCAAACCTTTCCAATTTCATTAATGTTCCTACAGTATTATTTTGGCATATGACACTGAAAAAAAATGCTCTTGAGGTTATGTGAACTTTCAGTTTACAGAAGAGTTTTTCCAAAAGTTCACTAACAGGTAACATGAGTGGGTCAGACTGCAGCTCTTCTTTTTGGCAAAATTGATTTCTGTAGCTTTCCATCTGACTGATAACTCAAAATGGTTTGAACCTGGTTAGCTCTTGGGCAGGAAGAGGTGCTACTGCAAGGCTGCTTGTGCCTGTGTGTGATGGTTTGGGAGTTATCTGCCCCCACACACTATGAAATCACCCCAGACTAGACTCAGCTGGCTGGAAGTTAAGGACTGAAGCTCTACTTACAGCTTAGCACAATGTACAAGCAGANAATTTTGTTTCTAAAACACCAATAAAACTACAAATGTCTCCACTGATAAAACTACAAATATCTCAAATATGATGCAGATAGATGGGGAAAAAATTTTTATTTAAAAGTATTTATTAAAAAGTACTTATTTTCTTCTATGATTTCTAAGGAAAATTTGCTTGTGTACTGTGTTTATGTTTGGAGGTTTTTCTCCTGACAACCCAGTGTCAGTGTTCTGCAATGTTACGTACTCAACCTGGATTTTATTCTCCTTCTGCTGTGTCACCCCTTGGAGGCTTCAAGAAATACAGTTTAAAAAATAAAGTATCCTTCAAGCACAGCAAACCAATCTAGGCTTTAATCTTTCCAGATCACACAAGCAAGGGAAGGTTGCACCTATGGCCTCAATAGAGGCCTTCAAAGAAAGAAAAGGAAAGGAAATGTGAGTACCATCATTTCACAGCACAAAGGAGATGTTCTTTGCTCTGCAGTTTCTTCCTGTAGTTTTGACAAAACTGCTTTTTCTTTGCCTGCTTTTTCATAAAAAAAAAAAAAAATCCACAAAACTAGTTTGAGAGTCTTTCCTTCAATTTTAGTGAGAAAGTAATATAGGTCATATATTGACAAGGGCTTGCAATGACAGGACAAGGGGCAATGGGCTGAAACTGGCAGAGGGGAGACTGAAACTGGATGGTAGGAGGAGGTTCTTTGCAGTGAGGGTGGTGAGACACTGGCACAGGTTGCCCAGGGAGGTTGTGGCTGCTCCCTCCCTGGAGGGGTTCAAGGCCAGGTTGGACGAGGCCTTGAGTGACCTGTTCTAGGGGGAGGTGTCCCTGCCTATGGCAGGGGGGTGGAACTGGATGATCCTTGAGGTCCCTTCCAATCTTTCCATTCTGTGATTCTATATAGGTAATGATAGTAAGTTATCAATATCTACAGTAACTCTGACAGCTACACTGGAGAACTGCTGCATGAAATTCATGTATCTAACCTAACTGTCCACAGTAGGAATGCTTTTCTGCCTCTGTCTGTATCACAGCAGCTTTCCCTACCAAACAATTCCCACTGATCACCACCAGTCTTGTGAGGTAGCTTTTACAAAGGACATCACACCCTCATCATCAAGGAGCCTCCCTTCAGTGTGCCAGTCTTGGATGTAACTGAAAGGAAAAGCATACCAGCCTGCTGCCAGCCTGCTGCCAGCCTGCTGCCAGCCTGCCCCTGCTACATGCTTTAATGAAGAAACAAACTCAAGCTCAATCAAGCTGTTTATGCCTCAAGCTCGAAGGAGCCTGCAGCACCAGGAAAGTTAGAAAGTGAAGAAAAACAGCTGATTAAAGCTGAAAAAAACATGAGCTGGTGTCTAATTTTAAGATCAGTATATCTTAAACAAGCAAAGGACCTCCTGGAAGCCCAGCACCTTTGTAAATAAAGCCATTAATTTCAGCACTTGATTATAAATTCAGACACATGGACACACATTTCTGAAGCTGCTAGCAAACTGCTTCAGTATTTCTGATTCTTCTTCGAAGTCTCTGTGTGCCTGAAAGAGGGTGACATAGTGATTATGTTATCCAAACTAAATGCTGCACACATATAAAGGAGCTCTGCCAGGACAGAGCTTAAAATGTAGCAGCACAACTCTGTTATTTTATAAAAGGGATTTCCATTTGCTATCATTATCCATGGTTACTTGCCAACGGTCACTTGATAAAAATCTGAGAGCCTAATGTATATATACCTGGACTTACAAAACCTAGTAAGTCATTAACCCTAAGCAATACATACTTATCTTTGCTGCTGATGCTGTCAGGTTTTAATTTCCTGTACATCATAAATTCAATAGAGAGTTGGCAGTGCTGCCTTGAGTAAGTAGAGGAAGAATTCCTGCTTTAATATCTCATCCTATTGATCATTTTCTTCGCTAGTGAAGCTCTCTGTAAGCCATTTGGACACTAAGATCATTCTGAAAGTGTCAAAAGCATGTGATTCATAGTTCTTGTCTGGTCAAAATAAATGGAGGAAGGGAAAGAGATTTTTCTCTTCTCTCATCCCCCTTTCTGAGACTCTTGAGTTTTTTCAGTATTTTTTTCTTATAAGCAAGTCTTACATTTATCTGAAGGATTTTTCTGTTTACTTTGACAAATCGGCTTACTAAAATAGTTTCTTCTTCACTGTAGGGAACAACGTTTTGTTCCTTGTTTTATTCAGACTGTTATCCAAACAATTGCTTCCACTCTGCATATTTTAATGGTCCCTTTGATACTCTACAATATTATGTACAACTCGATCCTGTTATCAAATAATCACACCTAGTACCAAGGTGGGGAATAATCCAGACAGATGGTGCCTGAGCAACAGTCTATGGAGGTGAAGAGAAGTCATTCCACTGACTCAGCCCCATGAGGCATGGGCTGCAGCCTCCTATCAAACATGTGCTCTGCCAAAATATTAAGGACTGGTCTATATGGTTAATGTTCTTGTGCTGGAGACCTTGAAATTGGCACATGGATTAAACTGGAGAGTAGGTTTAAGTTTTTGAGTAAAGTTATTTATGTATATCCTGTAAAGATTGGCAAACAGCTTTGGAGTAACTTATTACAGACCTTTAGACTAAACAGCATGCATCAGCCCTCCCAAATTTATACTGGGAGCCATCTGGCTACTTGTGAGTTGATTTATCTGTCAATCGAAAAGAAACATCAAATAAAGAAGTGCTGTGTTCAGAGACATCAGAAGTATTGTCCCATTCCTGTGGGGCTAAGTTTCTAACCAGATGAATAGTTTCTATTTAGCAACATACCTAGTTTTAACTCTTATACAAAACAGCATGTCTGCTGCAGTGTTTGGTACTGCACACAAAAGGTCGTGCCTGTTTTGGAGAGGCTCTGTTATGCTAAGGCTTAGCATCTGTAACATTGAAAGGTCTGAAGTTAAACTGTCTGGACAGCAACAGTCAGCTGTTCTCCATGCTCAGGCTAGCACTGTGTAGCCTTACTAGTTATGCTCCATGTGCTGGTTTGAGGCTAATTAGAACATTTTAATGGAGAAAATTATATTATAGGCTGCGAAAGGAAAACAGTGGTGATGTCTACTTCACTCATAGGTTTGGTGAGATGTTTAAGAATACAAAACATAAATAAGACACTCAGGCTCAGACACTCTTGGGCTGCCTAGCTTCTGGCCTTCTCCTCTCTGCTGTGTGACCTCACTAACCACTTTCCTTCTAATCCCCCTGGCCCATCCTCCAAACTCACCTTGCACGTAAGGCAAACCCTGGGGTAAGGTATAGGGGTGGGGAGAAGGTGGAAGGGTGGTTGGGAGCCCCTCCTGGGGACTCTGATTTCTGGGAGGGGGATTGTGTTTCTGTATTACCTTTAACTTGTATATTTCTGTAACTATTCCTGTCTATTGTGTATATCTCTGCTTGTATATTGTGCTGAGCTGTAAATAGAGCTTCAATCCTTATCTTCTGGCTGGCTGAGTCTAGTCTGGGGGATTTTACAAAGTGTGGGGGTGGCAGAGAACTCCCAAACCATCACATTCCACATTCTTTGTGTTGTGTGAAACCAAATTCTTAGTAGAAATTCATTGAGAGGAAATTTGGACCACTTTGTAGCCTCCAGTTCAATGATACTCCTTGGGAGAAAAATGTGTATTATAAGCTTCAGTGGCAGGACAGCAGTGTTTAACCATCAACTGCCCTTACTGTACCATCTCAGAGTGATTAGGAGTTACAAAACTTTTAGACAGGATTGAAATTTTCACTGCAGGAGCAGAACTGCTATAATGATCCAACTTAAAGATAATATTCTGCAAGGAATCCAAGGTCTGACTCTGGAGTTATGTTTATGACATACTCTACCTTTGAGTAGATGGAGAGTCATGAAAACATTTTTTCCCCATCAAAACAATTATTTCAACAATTGTATTTTTTTGTTTGTCTTTGTTTGTTTGGTTTGGTTTGTTTGTTTGCTTTTGTTTTTTTTTTTAATAAGGAAGGATTCAAGAGTTAGTCTAAAACTTCTGTTCTTCCTAAAAAGGAAGAACAAAACTTTTTAGCAAGTTTTTCAAGTAAGAAGAATCAATTTACATAACACAACTGCTGGAGTTTGGAAATGCAGATCATAAACCTCATTGCTACTATAGCTGGGCAGCAAGGAGATGCATCCCATTTAGAAATGCTTCTTGTAAACAAGCATATGGGTTTTTAGGCACTACAGATCTAGGGTCACCACTTCCACAGCCACAGCAATAAAAGGGACTGTGCTCTGTAGGAGCTCTCTAGCTTGGAAATGGTTGGGAAGCTGCCAGAAAATGAAGGACAGGGTATGTCAGTCAGGGAAATGTCTTTCTCTGAGGACTCTTCAACCACAAAAAGTGTACCATAATACAGGACTGAAAAAGAAAAGAATGGATTGCTCAGTCTCTATTCTCCACTGCTCCTATTCATCTGCCCACGGCGATGGTGGATTCCCTATACTGCCCTCCTCAGCAATTCGTCACAGATGACTGCTTAGGAAAGAGCTCCATTCACCTCTGCAAGCTCCACTGTCTTCTGAATCATGAATGAAGACAACAGCAAGCTTCAAAATCCCAGAAGCTGGAGGAGATAACCTCAGCATGACAGATTGCAAGGGCAAAGATTTACTGCCACGGCAACAGAAACGTGAAGAGAGAGCAATAAAAATTAAGGTAGGAGTGATGCTGCCCCTTGATTTCTACAAAAAGTCACATCCTTCATTTTTTAAACTGATAGGTTAGGATGCCTCTTGCTGCATGGTATTTTGCTTTGCCTTAGGGCAATTTTCTTTTTTTCACCTACTGCTTTTAAGATGGTAAGGAATAAAAAATGGAAGTTATATAAAGAAAAACATCATAACTCCTACAGCATTTCTGACAAATGGATTTTAAAGCCTAAAGCAGTCCTGAAAATCTAGAAGGTGCTATTTACATCAATGCAGTTTTTGTCAAGAGACCCACCCAGCAGGTCAAGGGAGGTGATTCTCCCCCTCTATTCCATCCAGGTGAGACCCCACCTGGAGTACTGCATCCAGTTCTGGAGCCCCTGGGACAAGAGGGATGTGGAGATACTGGAGTGTGTCCAAAGAAGGCCCACGAGGATGCTCAGAGGGCTGGAGCTGCTCTGCTGTGAGGACAGACTGAAAGAGTTGGGGTTGTTCAGTCTGGAGAAGAGGAGGCTCCCAGGTGACCTTATTGTGGCCTTCCAGGATCTGAAGGGGGCTACAAAAAAGCTGGGGAGGGACTTTTAGGTTCTCAGGTAGTGCCAGGACTAGGGGGAATGGAGCAAAGCTGGATGTGGGGAGAGTCAGACTGAACATGAGGAGGAAGTTCTTCAGCATGAGAGTGGTGAAAGCCTGGAAGGGGTTGCCCAGGGAGGTGGTGGAAGCCTCATCCCTGGATGTGTTTAAGGCCAGGCTGGATGAGGCTCTGGGCAGCCTGATCTAGGGTAGGGTGTCCCTGCCCATGGCAGGGGGGTTGGAACTGGATGATCCTTGTGGTCCCTTCCAACCCTGACTGATTCTATGATTCTGTGATTCTATGATTCTGTGATTCTTTGATTCTATGATTCTAAATTCTCCATGGGCTGTAACACATGTTTTTAGGACAACAAACCCAGCTGACCTTACTGAAGGAAAACAACCCCCTGCCACATCCATGATAAATGGTAGGTTAGGATGACTGTGCTCTCATAGTACCTGACCATTTTCTCTTTCTGTTCATCCAGCCTATGGAAAACATCACCATCACTCTCCCATATATACAACTTGTTTGTGAGAACGATGCAAGTAGAAATAAACAAACATAGCAATAAAATAAGGAGTAGCTGTAGACAAGAGTAAACCACTAAATTTTAACAGAATTTGTGTGCAACGTGTTCTTTACTTGGCAGCACACACATCTGCCTCTTTCACTTACAATCTGGTTCCAGAACTGATGTTTCTGCATGTAAAAATACAAGAATCCTCCTTATCCTGTGAAGAATTATTATTAATTGTTGTGAGTGGTTTTGGTACCTAGAGGAATGTTTTTTCTTCATAGATTTTCAATTTATTTGATTTTTGTTGCTGTTGTTATCAAAATTGTAACTTGTTTGTGCTTTGTTTCTTTTGAATGGGTCTATAGCTTAAAGTAATTGTTAGAACTCCTGGCTTGTTTTGGGGTTTTTTGTGTCATTTTAGAATCAACAACTTATATTAGTAACATTCTCATCTTCAAAAGAATTAATCCTTCAAGAATAAAAAGTTCTGAACTAGCAGCTAAAGAATCTGTAAATTAGAACACAGATGAGTCTCATCCAACTGTCAAAAAATAATCTGACCCATCACAGAATTAACAAGGTTGGAAAAGATCTCATCCAGTCCAACCTATCGCCTAATACCTTCTGATTAACAAACCCATGGCACTAAGTGCCTCATCCAGCCTCATCTTAAACATCTCCAGGGATGGGGACTCCACCACCTCCCTGGGCAGCCCATTCCAATGCCAATCACTCTCTCTGGCAAGAACTCCTGGCGTGTCCCCTTGTTCTANGCACCCCGAGGTCCCTCTCTGCCTGGCTGCTCTCCAGCCACTCTGTCCCCTGTTTTATGTACTTCTGGTAAAATTATAACATGTCTACTATTTTCTTGCTCCATGACCACAGAGAAACAAGTGAAATAGGAACTGAATTCCATCCTATCCAAGGGACTGCAAGTTCCCTCTTTCATTGAATCAATAATTTCTTTATTAATTAAATTTGGATAAAGAGTTGCTCTTTCTGTAAAGAATGCTGATTTTTCCTCCTACTAATTTATTTTTAATTCAGAAAACTGTAGCCTGTCAAACCATCAACTGATTAGCATGGGCACTACTGAACATAAACTAAAAATAGTACATTCAATTGCACTCTCAGCAAGTCTGCAGATGGCACCAAGCTGTGTGGCACAGTCAACTTGCTAGAGGGCAGGGATCCATCCAGAGGGACCTGGACAGGCTGCAGAGGTGTGCCCAGGCCAGCCTCATGACATTCAACAAGGCCAAGTGTAAGGTCCTGCACCTGGGTGGGCACAATCCCAAGCACAACTCCAGGCTGGGTGGGGGATGGCTGAGAGCAGCCCTGAGGAACAGGACTTGGGGGTCTGGGGTGATGAAAAGCTCAAGATGACCCTGCAGTGTGAGTGCAGCCCACACAGCAACCAAGTCAGGAATCATGCTCTGAGTAACCTGGACCTGCTCTGTGAAGGATTTTTAGACCAGAATCAGTTAGTACAGGAAAAGCAATGGCTCTGACTTCTGTGTATTACCCAGCAGCCTTGCACCTCGCCCTGCTGAGAGACCACAACCACAGCCAGCTGCCAGATCCGGCATTGGCCAGGAGAAAATCAGTGATGTATCTTCCCAGCATCACACTTCCAACAGAAAGTCCCATTCATCACAGATAGTAGCCAAAAGGGCAGCTAAGAGTCTGTTAAACACCCTACTACTCAGAATGTGGCTGATGCATTTGTCATCACTGCTTTGAAGAGCCTCTTTCATGACCATGCTTGATGAACCACACTTTTTGACTTACCTGTTTTAGAGGAGCTCATCTGTTTTAGAGGAGCTCATATAGATATTTTTATGAGCAAAGTCTTGAACTGGAGCTCTTAGGATCTTATTACAGCACTTGACAGGCTCACAGGATGCCAGGTATTGGAAGGCACCCAAAGAGATCATCCAGTCCAACCCCCCTGCCACAGCAGAACCAGACAATCTAGCTCAGGGCACACAGGAACACATCCAGACAGGCCTTGAAAGGCTCCAGAGAAGGAGACTCCACAATCTCTCTGGGGAGCCTGTGCCAGAGCTCTGGACCCTTACAGTCAAGAAGTTTCCCCTTGTGTTGAGCTGGAACCTCCTGTGCTGCAGCTTCCATCCATTGTTCTTTGTCCTATCCCAGGCAGCAAGTGAGCAGAGCCTATCCCCCCCTCCTGAACCCCAGCCCTCAGATAGTTATAAACATTGATTAAATCCCCTCTCAGTCTTCTCTTCTCCATCCTAAAAAGCCCCAGGTCCCTCAGCCTCTCCTCATCAGGCAGTGCTGCAGTCCCCTAATCACCCTTGCAGCCCTCTGCTGGACTCTCTCCAGCAGGTCCCTCTTAAACTGAGGAGCCCAAATCTGAAGGCAGTGCTCAAGATGAGGTCTCACCAAGGCAGAGTAGAGGAGGAGGAGAACCTCCATGGATCTGTTGGACACACTCTTCTTAATGCACCCCAGGATCCCATTGGCCCTCTTGGCCACAGGGGCACATTGCTGCCCCATGGATATTCTCCACCAGCACTCCCAGCTCCCACTCCATGTATATTTTGCAAATTCAATATTTATGTATTAAAAAAGAACATTTTCTCTCCTGAATGCAAAAGCATCACAATAGGAACACACATTGCTTCCTGTTGCTGCATGAAGCATCTCCTTACCTACTTTAAAATGCATTTGATCTAGACATTTAAGGACAAATAAAGGGCTATTTTTCACAGGAGAAATCTGAAAGCAAAGTAGCTCCAGGTTGTGCATATTTCATAAATAATACATTTTGGAAAAACTTAACTCTGGCTGATGCTGTTAGACAAATTTAATAAACTTTAATGGCCCTCCTCTTGCTATTGCATTGCTCTCAGTCCTAAATGAAGCTGACTTCATAACCTGTTTTGTCATTAGACTGGCACAGATTTCTGGCACCTCCTTCACATCTGTTATTAGAAAATTCTTCTGTCTTGCAGCTAAAGTTTGACAAAATATAGCTTATAGGATGCACCTCAGCAATCAGCTCAGGTGATACTATGTAGAGAGAGCTGCTAGATGCTTTTTGTAGAGAATGCTTTTTAGTTCATATTTGGCTGATTCTTGGTATTTTTCACTAACAAAACCCAAACAAACTGATTTTATAGAAGAGCAGGGAAAACTACATTTTGAACTTCAAAATGTTTCATTTTGAAGAGAGCTCCAGTTTTTGTGCTCTTACAGCTCTAACTGCAACTTTGCCTGTAATGCAGTCCTTAACTTTTGCAAATTGCCATGTTCTGTATGCTAATTATCTGTTAAATAACCCTTCAGTACCTTCTCTGTGTAGGGATAGAAATGCTAAATCATAGAATCATAGAATGGAAAGGTTGGAAGGAACCTCAAGGATCATCTAGTTCCAACCCCCTGCCATAGGCAGGGACACCTCCCACTAGAACAGGTCACTCAAGGCCTCATCCAACCTGGCCTTGAACACCTCCAGGGAGGGAGCAGCCACAACCTCCCTGGGCAACCTGTGCCAGTGTCTCACCGCCCTCACTGCAAACAACTTCTTCCTAACATCCAGTTTCAATCTCCCCTCTGCCAGTTTCAACCCATTGCCCCTTGTCCTGTCATTGCAAGCCCTTGTCAATAGTCCCTCCCCAACCTTCCTGTAGCCCCCTTCAGATACTGGAAGGCTACTCCAAGGTGTCCTGGAAGCCTTCTCTTCTCCAGGCTGCAGAGCCCCAACTCTCTCAGCCTGTCCTTATAGCAGAGCTGCTGCAGCCCTCTGAGCGTCTTTGTGGCCCTCCTCTGGACCTGTTCCAATAGTTCCATGTCCTTCCTGTGCTGGGGGCTCCAGAACTGTACATGGCACTCCAGGTGGGGCCTGATGAGTGCAGAGCAAAGGGGCAGACTCCCCTCCCTTGCCCTGCTGCGCACATTGCTTTTGCTGCAGCCCAGCACACAGTTGCTGTCTGGGCTGCACTCACACTGCAGGTTCATGTTGAGCTTTTCATCACCCCAGAAAGCTTTCTTTTCCTTTCCATTTCCCATGCCAGTTATTTGAATTTTAAGAGTACTTTGTAATTTCCAAGCATTTAATCCCACTAATAGAACAGAATATTCTCTTTATGGTTCATAACAAAATCCATTTCTTTGAAACACAGTGAATCTCAGCTACAGCGAGACAAAGCACAACTGTACTCATTTTTTTCCTAGATGGTATCTCAAAAAGCCATTTCTCCTCAGTTTGTATCAGTAAATGGCCACTGGTCTTGAATGCACAGAATACTCCTGAGTAGCACTTGAAATTGCCATATGATACCTTTTAAACCATGCAGTAATTTGTATTTGCTAAAGCTCACTAAAATCTGAAAACTATTAACTCATCAATGATTAAAACAAAAATCAACCAAACAAAACCACTTCTAAAGTAGCTACCTACTGCAGTGTGTGAAGCAGTGCTGTAGTAAGCACTTAAGGAAAGTCTTCTTCCTATGCAGTACTGTAGTAAGCACTTAAGGAAAGTCTTCCTCCTATGCTACCCATACATAACCAATTATCCACAGTGGGAGCAACACGTGTGCCTGAAAAGAGAAAAAGTCTCTGAGCATGAATTTCACAGTAACAACAGCACTGCAGCAAAGTGGACAGAAAGCTGCTGAATGGCTCATGCTAAATTTCATGTACCACACAAATCCAAAGGTTGCTCTGCAAAGCCACAGCAAGACTGAAAATTACAAGTAGGCTTTTTTTTTTTTCTCCATTTTTTTGGTGCTCAGTTCAAGCTCTCATTCCATTATTTGACTTCTAAATGAGGTCCTAACAGTTTGTTTCAATACCCTGCTTACAAGACATAACGAAAGACAAAAAAAATAAAAGTTCTGCAAAACCACAGTAAGAATGAAAATTACAAGTAGGCTTTTTTATTTTCCCCATTTTTTTGGATGCTCAGTTCAAGCCCTCGTTCCATTATTTGACATCTAAATGAAGTCCTAACTGTTGCNGAAGAGTCTGTTAGAAACCCAAATCAGCATGAAAAAGATTTGTCCTAGTCTGTGTTAGGTATTCAGTGACAGCAACCATCTTTCCAAGGCACATTTTCCATGAATACCTACAAGAATGGTTAACTTTTTGAGCACTAAACACCTCGAGCACCCAAACGCCAGACTGCATCCCAGAACCCTTCATATACAAACACATGAAGAATAACTCCATGAGGTAAAACAATTCGTTAACAGGCAACAGCAGAACCAAACTGTTTCTTGCAAGGCATCCCAGCCACCACTTATCCCAGCCACCTGGGATAACAGATCTCACAGAAACAAGAAGGCAGGGAGAAAAGCTCTAATAAATCTCTTATTGAGAGCTCAGAAGGCGTCAACAGAAATCTCTTCCTTTACAATTGTTTTGATCCTGAAAGAGATTAGGTGCAGTAAGCAGGGGGAAAAAAAGAACCAAGCTTCCACTTTTCACTGCAGTGTGACAGGAGTAGCAGTGCCACCACCCAGCACAGCAGAATGCTGGAATCGGTCGCACATTTAGTCCCTCGCAATATGGAGCGCAAAGCAAATGAGCTGTAGTGTGGCTACTGGCAATTAGCTGTGCTTCTGCATCTCAAGAGATGCTGGCTGTTGTGTGCAACCCAGAACACCAGTCCTTCTCAGGCCTCCTGGGAACTGAGCAGCTCATAGCAATTTCCGAGGATTTTATGCTCTGGCCTTGCTCCAAATGACAGCAAAACCGGAACACTTCAAATGATCTCGGAAGGAAAATTCCACAGTTCGTTGTTTATTTGTGTATTGTTTGCACTGATTTCTAAAGCAATCAAAGGAGATTAAAAAAAAAAATTACTTCAAAACTAAGAATTTTTAAAAATTCATTCAAAACCACTAAAATATGTTCTGACAGCCTTCTTTTTTTTTTTTTTTTTGTTTTTTGAAACAAATGTCTACTGCAGTTGACCTGCTTTTGTGAAATATTTGTATTTCAACAGAGCTGCATATTCCAGGAGGGCTTTCACACACCCCAAATTTGTGGATTTCTCCCATCTGTCTTTTACTTAGTCAAGATATGCATTTAAATTGAATTAATTTTTTATCTTCAGCTCATAAAACAACTTTTGTCATTCCCAAACCGATTCTCATTTTTCCATTTTGCCCATTGCCAACCTAATTATCTCTTGCCACATGAAAGTGCATGGGCACAGGGTCTGTCACAGACAACCTCAGTGTGATAGCCACAACTTGGCCCAATAAATACAGCAATGCATGTATTACATTTACAGTTCTGCAAACCTCTTTATAAACAAATATTAAGAGTCCAGATTGTGCCTAGCAGTCTCAAATAACTCCTTTCCTTTGTCAACATTGTAGCTGGTGCAGCACAGGAGTGTGTGAATTGAGTTGTGTCTGTATTGCCCACTGCTACCCACTTCTTTACAGTGAGGTAATTTCTTTTCTCCCTCTCTTGCTATTTTTCCTTTGATCAAACTCTGCCCCCACAGATCTGGGCACGAAATGTGATGTTTTTCAGTCGACCGTTCAAACTGATCTGAAGACAGAATCTCTCAGTGCTTCCCCAGCACTGTGAGCATGCAAGGATTTTTCCCTGGGTGCCAACTACAGAAGCACTCTGATTCTTACTAACAGCATGGGAAAGAGGCAATCTGTGCCACCAACAGGAGCGTGTGTCTCTTGAGTATCTCAACCTGCTGTTAAGCAGCAGAAACTGTGTACAGTTCTGGAG
>WBNM01009700.1:1585-15641 GCA_013399055.1 Ramphastos sulfuratus | reverse complement strand
GAGGGGGGGGCGCAGCTGATACCGTTTGAAGCCTGAGCCTTGTAACTGCTAACATGCCTGATGTGTCCTGTCATCTTTTTCCCTTTTGACATCATGTTGGTAAGTGTTATTTAGAAAAACCAGCTGCCCTAGCCGAATACTTGAGCTGATGAAGAACACAAGATACTATAGTATTAGCCAAGGCAAAAGATACTCGATAGGAGCCGTAGCAGATGTTTAGCACTGAGAAGATAACTCAGAATCTGCTCATTCAGTAAATGCCTTCATTCTTCCTTGGCACAAGCTACCAGAGCTGATGGCTGTAGCGGGGACATTTAACACTTAAATCTGTTACACACATATTTGCTTTACATATTATAGTTTTAACTGGGAGGTGGGCGGTGCTACTTTATGGAATCAAGCAAAGAAGCAAGAATTTAACTCTCTGCTTGCAGTTAGGTAGGGTCTGGTGCTCCGAGCCGTATTTTCTGCTGCTTTCTGTCACTCCTCAAAAACACTGGCCAGCAAAAAAAGCTCCCTGGGGAAAACCCAGCCACCTCGTTATCCACACTTGCACTTTCTGGCTGCGATAGGAAAATGCAGCTAACGAAGCCAACTAAACTGCAGGTCTGCCTTTGCTTTCTAAGACAGCGGGCAAATCCCAGGTGCTACAGGGCACACACGTTACGAGGAGCCGAAAGCCAAGCAGTAAAAACAAAGGATCACAACATGGTCATCTGAACCTGGCTGGAATTCTTTAGGAATAACGCTCTCCTCCCTCCCTCTAGCAGACTTCAGCCAGCAGCCTGTTGGGAGAGCCTGAGGAGGAGCTGCATGGCTCTACAGCAGGGAGACAAGTCTCTCTGAGGAGCGGTGGGAGGTGAAAGCAGCAGGGTTACTTACACTCGGTAGGCATTGTGATAATCGTTTCGGTGGTGGCATGATAGTCATCGTCTTCCAAAGAGCCATCGCTGCTGTCGTCTCTCTGGACGTCATACTGATCAATCAGTTCCTGCAGCGGAGGAGCTTTGG
Source organism: Ramphastos sulfuratus (assembly GCA_013399055.1). Taxonomy (NCBI): domain Eukaryota; kingdom Metazoa; phylum Chordata; class Aves; order Piciformes; family Ramphastidae; genus Ramphastos; species Ramphastos sulfuratus. The sequence goes on along the minus strand of WBNM01009700.1, from coordinate 14,630 downwards.
GTAGAAGTTGTTTAATAACATCCCTGCTAATGTTAGGAGCTTGTTCCAGGCGCAGTTTGCTGAGGATCTGAATTTTTATGGCTTCTATTCTGGAAGATTTTGTATTCTGTCTCCACGTACAAGCGTTGCACAGTCCATCTTTCTCGGCGTTCTCCGCGGGCTGATTGCCGTCATCAAGAGCCACCGGGTCAACCGAAATCAACATGAGCAGGTAAATATAAACATAGATTGCTAGCTTTTGCATGGTCTCACATGCAGCTCAGTGCTTTTTGCCTTGCCCTTTTTTTTTTTTTTTTTCCTTTCCCCCCCCCCTCTTTTATTTGTTTTCCCTCCCCCTTTCCCTTTCAGCCCTAAACAGATCCGTGAAAGCAAACGCAATCTGAGAGACAGCTTTGCCACGCTGGTGCACCTTATATATTCCAAGGGGGCTTTTTATACTCCCAACTTTGATTAGGCTCATGTCGTCAAACCCGACGATTGGTTGCTGTCCCAACAATGAATCTGGCTGTCAGAGGGTAAAGCCCTGTCGATCACAAGTCACTAGACAGCATTTAGTTACAGCCAAGGGTGAGCTGATTTATCTGTGTGCTTCGCAGAGGATATGTCTTCGCATGCTGAAAGGATTTATTTCCAACTATTGTGGGCAGCAGTACTGAAAGACAGCACTGTCATTCTCATATGTGTACCAACCCTGTGCTTCCACCCTGAATCCAGGCAGACCACTCTCTCTAAACTTGCCTTAGGCTTCTGCCAGGTGTTTTTGGTTGGTTTGGGATTTTTTGTTTGTTTGTTTGTTTGGGGGTTTTTGTTTGTTTGTTTGGGGGTTTTTGTTTGTTTGTTTGGGGGTTTTTGTTTGTTTGTTTGGAGAGGTTTTTGTTTGTTTGGAGGATTTTGTTTGTTTGGAGGTTTTTTTATTTGGATGGTTATTTTGTTTGGAGGGGTTTTTTTGTTTGAAGTTTTTTTTTGTTTGGAGTTTTTTTTTATTTGGAGGGTTATTGTGTTTGGAGGGGTTTTTTTGTTTGGAGTTTTTTTTTGTTTGGAGGGTTTTTTTCCTTTGGAGGGTTTTTTTCCTTTGGAGGTTTTTTTGTTTGGAGGTTTTTTTTGTTTGGAGGGTTTTTTTTTGTTTGGAGGGTTTTTTTGTTTGGAGGGTTTTTTTGTTTGGAGGGTTTTTTTGTTTGGAGGTTTTTTTTGTTTGGAGGTGTTTTTCTTTTGTTTGGAGGTGGTTTTTTTTTTGTTTGGAGGGTTATTTTGTTTGGAGGTTTTTTTGTTTGGAGGTTTTTTATTTGGAGGTTTTTTTGTTTCGAGGTTTTTTTTGTTTGGAGGTTTTTTATTTGGAGGTTTTTTTGTTCGGAGGTTTTTTTGTTTGGAGGGTTTTTTTTGTTTGGAGTTTTTTTTCCTTTGGAGGTTTTTTTTCATTTGGAGGTTTTTGTTTGTTTGGAGGTTTTTTCCCTTTGGAGATTTTTTTTTTGTTTGTTTGGAGGTTTTTTTCCTTTGGAGGTTTTTTTTGTTTGGTTGTTTTTTCTTTGTTTAGGGTTCTTTTGTTTGTTCAGGGTGGGGGTCTTGTTTGTTTTGGGGTTTGTGTTTTGTTGGGGTGGTTTTTTTTTTTTTGCTTGTTTTATTTTTTTTTCTGCTTGGAAGTTTATACCATTTAAAAGAACATCCCAGGGGATTGCTGTGAGCAGGCAGGGGGAAAACCCTTCAGAAATGCATCACAAGCAGTGTTAAGTTATGTTGTTCAACAGCTCAAACGTATCAGGCAGTTCATATTTCAGCAAACACTAATGGGTTTTCCTCCTAGGTGCAAGCTGAAGCTGGAATAAAGACTTGGTGTGTACAGGGCTCTCTGTAAATGTGTCTCTTATCTGTTAGTCCCTTCAGTGTGTATCAAAAGCCAACAGAACGAATCCTTTGCCTGAATCAGTAGGCAGCTATGAAAAATGAGTCTGTCGCCTCTTCACGCTAATGCTAGGTCAGCAGATTCCTGGGCTGTAAATCAAATGTTGAGAGATCTCAAAGGTATTTACTAATATTTACCTTTACAAAGGTATTTTTTTTTTAAGGAAAACCTCCAGCTACTCACTTTAGGGTTATTCAGAAATAAAGGCTTGCTTTTCTCACTGGTGCTCAAAGTACTAAAATACTTAAACCGTTTACACCTCTGCTCTGGGTCTATCTCCTTTTCCTATGTCATCTTTTCTTTCTCTTCAGAGCATCCCTGTCTTGTACCAGTTTAAGTGCTGCCTTCCTGAGCTGCCTTTTGCTTTCTGCTCAAGTATTTGCAAGTTCTCTCCATCCATTAAGAGCCTGACTGTGCTTTCAGCATAGGAAAGACAGAGCGAGGGATGATTTTGTGCTTGCAGGTTATGGCTTATCAAAACCTTACAGCAATGTAGTTCGCTTTGGAGGTGCTTGCTGGCAAGAATTGTGGAATTCAGGCTTGGCTGGGGGGCTACTGTTCAGCATTGTCTGTGTATTACAGCTAGCAGAAATCCTGGAATCCGTGCGTGTTGTGTACATTTGGGATCTCTGTGCTGCAGCAAACAGAAATTCACGCAATGTGCCAAAGTTTGCCTGTCTAACATAGGACTGAATTGTCAGTTTCTCACTCAGTTTCTCTTCTTTTCCCACTCTGAGTACAACCCTCCCCCTCCCCCCCCCAAAAAAAGGCAAATGTTTGGTTTGTTTTATTTTTTGTGGGTTTATACTACTGTTTTTTTGTTTGATTGGTTTGGGGTTTTGTTTGTTTGCTTGTTTGAGGGGAGGTTTGCTTGTTTGTTTGTTTGAGAGGGGTTTTGTTTGTTTGAGGGGGGTTTTGTTTGCTTGTTTGAGGGGAGGTTTGCTTGTTTGTTTGAGAGGGGTTTTGTTTGTTTGAGGGGGGTTTTGTTTGTTTGCTTGTTTGAGGGGGATTTTTGTTTGTTTAATGTGTTCATGCAGGGGAAAAAAACAAAACAAAAGTTGATCTATAGAAAGATGTGAGGCAGACCTTTCAAAGAGCTGTTTTCTGCCTGGCCATTCTCAACAGCATTTTGCACCAACTCTCCAGGGCATGTAAATTCATCACACACTACAGAACTGAACCTAATATTCAGCTCCTGACCAGTGACATAAATCATGAGTACTCAGTCCAAATTGATTCTCCTACCCTGGTGTAAAATTGATGCGAGAGATGGATGTATCACCCTCGTACGTTCCTTGCTTGTAGTGCCAGACCCTGATATTCTGATTTCAGCCCAAATCCATGCTTAAAGCAAGCAATTTGAATTCATGGCTTTTGCTTTTTTTACACAGGATTCCAGTGCTGCCACTCTCAATATGTGACAACAGAAACGGGCTCATGGTTCACTGGAACCAGAAGTCAGGTCAGCTCTGGGTTTGCAAGCAGGGGCTGCCTGCCATGCCTTGTAGTGTATTTTAAACAGACTCTTTGTGCATTTCAAGTGCTGGAAATGTTGTTCTGTGGAGGGTGCATGGCATGATTCACTGCAAGAAGGTTTTTTTTGAGCAGCACTGACCCTGTTGTGAGCTTTTGGGGGGAGTAGGTTGTTTTGTTTGTTTGCTTGCTGTTACGACAGTAAATGTTGTAATAAACCCGGATTTTATTCTTTGCTTTTTTAAACCAGAATGACGTAACCAATCGGGTGTAAAAAGGAATCTACCCTGAAGTGAAACTAGCAGGTTTCACACTAAAAACAGTTTTAAAGAGAACAAAGATCAGTCAGCAGGTAGCAGTAATGATGCAGTCGTTAATATCAGACTAATTAAACGCCCTGGCAGATCGTGGCTGTAAGTGTGTGGCGTGGGGACAAGAGAAGTGCTCAGCAAAGCAACACCTCCAGCACGGTGGCTCCTCTTCAAATGTGCTCTGCAGCAGCTTGCCCAGTGGCCACAGTGGTACTTGGCCTGCTCCTTTTCCTTCAGGGTCTTCCCATTCTGACTGTGGCTTGCCACCAGCATGCGGAGCTTCAGTTTCTCCTTTCCAATCTTCTGCAACAGTTTTGCCGCCCTGCAAGGAAAAAAGGGGGGGCCCCTTGAGTATTTCTGTATGGCTGCAGGGCCAAAGTGCTCTCTTGTGTCTCTGAATGTCCAGTGAGCTCCAAGTGAGAGCTGAGCTTGCCCTCAGCCACCAAGGTGACCCATGGTGGTAAAAGGGCACTACTGAGCAGCCTGCCTCTCCTCATGGGGCAGCAAACAGCAGCTGGAGTGGTGGCACAGGGGCTACCAACCAAGGGTGGCTAAAGTGCCCCAGAATTCACTAGCAGCTGCAAAACCAAGAGCAGTATTTTTCTGCTGTTTCCCTCATGAAATGCACTTCAGATCCATGTACTTTGAATAACTCTAGGCTGGTAGTAGATTCCCTTTCTCTTCACCTTTCTTGTTGCCATCTGCTTGTTTTCTGTGAGCTTGCAGAAAAAAAAAAATTGAAAGACAGCTTAAACAGTGGCACTGGATCAGGAGTTCTAATTGCTTTAATTAAGAAGAATACAATATGCAAATTGTTTTCCTGACTTTCATTGTAATGCTTTTGGAACATGGTGACTACAGAAGTAAGTGGCAGAGAGGAGAAAACTAAGTGATGCAATGAGCAGGTAAAAAGCTGTTCCAAAAATCTATTTGGAAAAAAAAAAAATTTAAAAAAAAATTAAATTAAAAAAATAAATACTCTCAAAACCCACAAACTCCCAAACCCCAGCACATTACCACCAGCAAAACCAGAGAAGAGTTAAAAATGAAATGCACATCTTACTGAACTTTATGGCTTTTTAATATTACCTTTGGGATTTGTGTCATTCTATCCACCATGCCTGCCAATAGTGAATAGTATTCCCAACCCTAACTATTCAAAGATCATGGCTCAGGCCCCCAAAAAATCAAGAAATGGAAGAATGTGTTCTTGTCTAAAGGAAAAAAGGCACACATCTGTCTACCTGTCAACTTCTCCTCTCCTTGACTCCCTTCCACCAGGAGCTTTTGTACTTGACAGAAAACCTGAGAAACAAAACAAAACAAAAAAACCAAAACAAAAAAAAAATAAAAAAGGAAGGAAAAAAAAAAATCCCAAAGGCATCCCCAACAAATGTGACTGATATGGAGGTTTCAAAGACACTCTGTTACTGTGAGATTTATGGGAAAACAGTGACTGTGTAAGGGGAAAGGAGATTAGTAATGCCCTCCCTGAGGAGAAGGCAAACGGAGCCCAACCATTACCCATCCTTTTTGGCAGCCCCCAGTTAGCCAATCAGCTTGTGCTGCTCCGTCCTTAGCCAGCAGGCTGACAGCTCCTGTGTCATCCCTTGCCTGGCCAGCAACCCAGAAAGGATAGACAGGGAGCAGGATGGGATTGGAGCTTGTTTTGGAGGTGGACCAGTTGGACCTGGAAGGGAACGAGGACATTTCTGAGAAAAGGGAGAGTTATAAGGGTATGAAGGAGCTGTTCTTGCGGCAGGGAGGGAGAGGGACATGGGTTGTAGCCCTGCCAGAAACAGGACAGCTTCATCCTGTTGTCTGGGCTAGATTTCCAAACCCTTCCTTTAACAGGCCTGCAGGACCAGAAATTCACTTCTCTTTTTCCTGGTGTTTTAAGTTAAATGAAATAGTTCCCCTAATTGATTCAACTCAGAAGGTAGAACTTGGTGTTAGGAGGAAGTTCTTCTGGTCTTCTGAACCAGCTCTGTAAGCAAGGGTGGGGAGGGGAAATCATTACCTCTTCCATCCATCCTGCATTGCTGTGAGGTATGAACTAGAGCCCCGTGAAGGAAAAAGGGGATTTTACTGCTCCTTACTGCACTGCCATTACTGAACGANAACCAAACAACAACCAACCAAAAATCAGATGGCATAAAATCCACTGCAAATCTGTGACTGCTCTTTCCATTGATGTCAGGTCCTATCTCTGAACCCAGCTGACTTCTCTCTCTCCTTTGTCTTACAAGGAAGATACAACATTCCTGCTGAACCACTGAGGAAGATATTGAGTCATCTTTTTTCAGCACAAAGCCTAATTTCCAGCCCAGCATATTGAAATGGATAGAAAATTCCTTTTTTAAAATGGTTTGGGACCTCTCACACTAAGCTGGGAATGGTGATTGTGAAGTCATTTTGGCCAGGACAGTTAAATTTTAATTGGGGGGAGGAGGGGAATCAACAATATGATTAAATGCCATGGAGTTAGGTTAGTTTAAGTGCTTAACTGTAAGCCAAGCTGTCTTGACTCTCCAGGTGCTTGCTCTGAGCAAGAGGAACCACATGAGAAATGCTTTCTTTTGAACCCCAAAGCAGAGATAAGGTCATGCCTATAAAGCACACAGAAAGAAACCTTGCAACAACAAAATGCCTGTAAAAAACATCACCCCAATCCCATTATGTAAACTAAAGCTGCAGCTACTATAAAGCAAAAGGAACCATGTTTAAAATTAAACTTATTACCATGAACTAAAATAGGAAAGCTGGAACTGGTATGAATTCTTGCTCTGTAACAAATGCCCTGAAGCTCTTTGTCCTCTGCTATACTCTTGGGTTGGTTGTTGGTTTTTTTTTTCCTTCTCCTACAAAATTAGTCGTACATAACCTTCTAAACATTGTGCTGCATCAGCTACTACAAGGCAGTTGTCTCTACTTTGATGGTATAGACATTTAATTCCTTTGACTTAGAGAAAGAGACAGAGAGAGAAAGAAAGATAAAGAGAGAGAGAGAGGAAGGAAGAAAGGAAGGAAGAATGGAAGAATGGAAGGAAGGACAAAAGGAAGAAAAGGAAGCAAGAAAGGAAAGAATGAAGAAAGGAGGGAAGGAAGAAAAGGAAGGAAGGAAGAAAGGATGGAAGGAAGAAACGGAAGGAAGAAAAAGAAGGAAGGAAGAAAGGATGGAAGGAAGAAACGGAAGGAAGAAAAAGAAGGAAGGAAGAAAGGATGGAAAAAAGGAAGGAAGGAAGGAAGGATGGAAAAAAGGAAGGAAGGAAGAAAAGGAAGGAAGGAAGAAAGGATGGAAGGAAGAAAAGGAAGAAAGGATGGAAGGAAGAAAAGGAAGGAAGGATGGAAGGAAGAAAAAAGGAAGGAAGAAAGGATGGATGAAAGAAAAGGAAGGAAGAAAGGAAAGAATGAAGAAAGGATGGAAGAAAGGATGGAAGGAAGAAAAGGAAGAAAGGAAGGAAGGAAGAAAAGGAAGGAAGGAAGAAAGGAAGGAAGGAAGAAAAGGAAGGAAGGAAGAAAGGAAGGAAGGAAGAAAAGGAAGGAAGAAAGAATGAAGNAAAGGAAAGAATGAAGAAAGGATGGAAGAAAGGATGGAAAGGAGAAAGGGTGGAAGAAACAATGGAAGGAAGAAAAGGAAGGAAGAAAGAATGAAGAAGGATGGAAGAAAGGATGGAAAGGAGAAAGGATGGAAGAAAGGATGGAAGGAAGAAGAAGGAAGAAAGGAAAGAATGAAGAAAGGATGGAAGAAAGGATGGAAGGAATAAAGGTTGGAAGGAAGAAAAGGAAGGAAGAATGGAAAGAATGAAGAAAGGAAGGGAGAAAGGATGGAAGGAAGGAAAGGATGAAGAAAGGATGGAAGGAAGAAAAGAAGAAAAGAAAGAATGAAGAAAGGATGGAAGAAAGGGAAGAGAGAAAGGATGGAAGAAAAGGAAGGAAGAAACAAAGGATGGAAGGAAGAAAGAATGGAAGAAGAAGGAAGGAAGGAAGAAAAAAGGAAGGAAGAAACAATGGAAGAAAAGGAAGGAAGAAAGGAAAGAATGAAGAAATAATGGAAGAAAGGATGGAAGGAAGAAAAGGAAGGAAGAAAGAAAGGATGGAAGAAAAGAAAGGAAGAAAGGATGGAAGGAAGAAAAGGAAGGAAGGAAGAAAGAAAGGATGGAGGAAAAGAAAGGAAGAAAGGATGGAAGGAAGAAAAGGAAGGAAGGATGGAAGGAAGAAAAGAAAGAATGAAGAAAAGATGGAAGAAGGGATGGAAGGAAGAATAGGAAGGAAGAAAAAGAAGGAAGAAAGGATGGAGGGAAGGAAGAAAGAAAAGGAAGGAAGGAAGAAAGACAAAAGGAAAGAAGGAAGAAAGAAAAAAGGAAGGAAGGAAGAAAGAATGGATGGAAGGAAGGAAGAAAAGAAGACAGAAAGGGAGGAAGAAGAGAAGGAAGAAAAGGAAGGAAGACAGGAAGGAAGAAAAGAAGGAAGGAAGACAGAAAGGAAGGAATAAATGTAGGTAGGTAGATAGGTAGGTAGATGTTAATCTTGTTTTGACCAGTGTTGGAGTTCCAAGTATCAGCATGAGAAGAGCATGCATGGTGCAGGGCACAGATGCCCTGACACACTTGCATCTGAGTGGGCTACACCACAACTCCTCCTCAGCTCTTGCTTTCAGGAAAGCCATGATGCTCAGGGACTTGGAGCCATTGCCTCCAAGGAGGGGCTGTGTGTGCAGTCACTCTGGNACTGTGTGATACTGTGATGATCTCCTTGACTCAGGAGCTGTGGGAGGCATTAACGAGTCCTGCCTGCCAAGGAGTTTCTCACAAGCCATGGTTTGCAAGCATACCATGGATAGGATGGGGGAACAGGCTGCTGTGGTCGTTTTGGCCTGTAAGGCAATTCCCAGCTTGCCCAGAAGGTGCTGCCGACTCTAAGCCATGCAAGGACTCCTGCAACTTCAGGCTTACTGTTGGCCTTCTGGGTACCTCCTCCCTGGCAGCAGCTCTTGTGTTGCTGTGCAGAACTATACATGTGGCACAGGCTAAAAGTGTCCCCAGGCCTTTCCCTCTCTCCTACATAGAATCATAGAATGGTAAGGTTGGAAGGCACCTCAAGGATCATCCAGTTCCAACCCTCTGCCATAGGCAGGGACACCTCCCACTAGTACAGGTCACTCAAGGCCTCCTCCAACCTGACCTTGAACATGTTCCAGTAGATGCTGCTGCAGAGCCAACCAGGTACACTAATGGAAATGAACTTTAGAAACTGATAGGGAAATATATTCCTGTTAGGCTCATTAAAAACCAAACATTTAAGGAAGGAGTCAGTTGTGGAGAATGCTGCCAGTTGCTCTGGATTCTTTTGTGCTCAGGGGTTTCTTCTGCAGCCTTTGCTCTGCTGTCTTATACTAAATCTTATTAAATAGCCCTGCCCTACCTTGGTTGAAGGGTGCTACCTTTTCTTTAGAATTGTGGCTTTTATGCTTTTACCAGGAATTCTTGGCATTCATCCTGACTTTCATCTTCTGTGTCTTTTAAAGTAGCTGCACCACCCCTGCATCTCTGATGGGAGGCCTTTAATTCCTCCCAGGAACTCTTACAGAGCTCGGAGAGGTTTGCCTTCTGCATTTGCACAATCCATGTGTTTGAAATAGCAAAATATTTCACCTTGGTTGTTCTTGCTACAAGGAGCTTTGTGTTTTCTTTAAGGCACTGCTCTCCGGAGGGGGATTTTCAGCTCTTGGAGGTCAGTGATTTGCTGTGGCTGGCCTGGCCTCTGCTGGGTTGTTTGGGAACGGCATCCACCGGGAAATCAGAGCCACAGCTCGGGAGAAGCTTTTTCCTCCCCCTTTCCCCTCTTTTTCTTCTTCCTCTCCCTTCCCTCCTTTTCCTGCCCCTTTCCCCTCCCTCTTCACCTTCTTCACCTCTAAGAATGGGATCTGCTTGTAAGCAGTAAGCAAACCACCTCTAAGACCTGGAATCTGCTTGTAAGCAGCAAGCAAACTACCTCTGAGACCTAGGATCTGCTTGTAAGCAGCAAGCAAACTACCTCTGAGACCTAGGATCTGCTTGTAAGCAGTAAGCAAACTACCTCTGAGACCTGGGATCTGCTTGTAAGCAGTAAGCAAACTACCTCTGAGACCTGGGATCTGCTTGTAAGCAGTAAGCAAACCACCTCTGAGATCTGGGATCTGCTTGTAAGCAGTAAGCAAACTACCTCTGAGACCTGGGATCTGCTTGTTAGCAGTAAGTACACTCAGAGCAAAAGAATGCTATGGAGGGGTAGAGCTTTTGTTTTCCTTTCTGATTTTTTTCAAGGCAGAGGAGCTGGCTTTGAACTGGGCTCTTCTAATACCCTCCCCATTTGGGACAGTCAACTTACAAATACATTGAGTTCTAATGGTTAAGAGAAAACTCTTTTCCTGGGATCATCACATGCCTGGGATATTATTGCAGCAGCAGCAAGCCATGCACTGAGCTCCTTTTAGGGTGGGACAGAATCACAGTGACATTCTTCTGATAATTGTACAGTGCAATGATTTCACCATGAAACAGATTTCTTCAAAGCATGCAGCAATATCCTCTCCTGGTTGCTGCCAAACCAGGATCAGCCAGGATCTGCTCTACTGTGTGCTCTACTCAGCTGGGAGCTGAGATGTAAACGTGCACTACAAAGGTGTCAGTCTTTGCTTTTCAGATCTGCTGANCAGGTCCTGTTCCTCAGGGCTGCTTTCAGCCATTCCCCACCCAGCCTGGAGTTGTGCTTGGGATTGTGGGAATGTTTTCTTACTTGTAGCTTACTCCTTGTTGATGTAGTAAATGCCTTTTGCATTTAGCAGCTCCATTATGAAGCATAAGAGCATCAGTTGAAGGAGAGCTCCTCTTCTGCAGGCTGAAGCTTTGCTGCTTTTTCCTCTTGGGGAATTGTCTCTGGTTCTTTTAGCAGATGTTTCCACTTCCACACGATTCAGATGCCTTCAAAATTTACAGGTTGGGTTTGTGTTTTGGTTTGGTTTGTGGTTTGGTTTGGTCTGTGGTGTGCTTTGTGCTTTCATTTGGTTTGTGGTTTCCTTTTTGCTTTCTTTTGGTTTGTGGGTTTGGTTTGTGATTTGGTTTGTGGGTTTGGTTTGTGATTTGGTTTGGTTTGTGGGTTTGGTTTGTGGTTTGTTTTGGCTTCTGGATTTGGTTTGTGCTTTGTTCTGGTTTGTGTGTTTGGTTTGTGGTTTGTTTAGTTTGGTTTGTGGTTTGTTTAGTTTGGATTGTGGTTTGTTTAGTTTGGATTGTGGTTTGGTTTGTGTTTTGGTTTGGTTTATGGGTTTGGTTTGTGTTTTGGTTTGGTTTGTGGTTTGGTTTGTGATTTGGTTTGATTTGTGGTTTGGTTTGTGGGTTTGGTTGTGTTTTGGTTTGTCTTGGTTTGTGGTTTGATTTGTGATTTGCTTTGTGTTGTGTTTTGGTTTGGTTTGTGTTGTGGTTTGGTTTGTGCTTTGGTTTTTGGGTTTGGTTTGTGATTTGGTTTGCTATGTGTTTTGGTCTGTGTGTTTGGGTTATGGTTTGCTTTGTGGGTTTGTTTTGTGTTCTGGTTTGGTTTATGGGTCTGGTTTGTGTTTTGGTTTGGTTCATTGTTTGATTTGTGGTTTGGTTTGATTCGTGGTTTGGTTTTGGGGTTTGGTTTGTGTATTTGGTTGTGTTGTGGTTTGGTTTGGTTTGTGGTTTGGTTTGTGGTTTTGGTTGTGGTTTGGTTTNTGGTTTGGTTTGTGATTTGGTCTGGTTTGTGGTTTGGTTTGTGATTTGTTTTTTGGGTTAGGTTTGTGGGTTTGATTTGTGTTTTGGTCTGTGTGTTTGGGTTATGGTTTGGTTTGTGGGTTTGGTGTGTGGTGTGGTTTGGTTTGTGGGTTTGGTGTCTGGTGTGGTTTGGTTTTCTGGGGACTCACGATCTTCTATTCCCTTTTTTTAACCTTCAGCAACAGACTTTTTAAAACCCTTTTACCATTCTGCAGATACCTAAAACTGTTTAGGCTGGAAAAGACCTTTAAGATGGAGTCCAACCATTACCTCAACACTACCAAACCAGCTGCTAAACCTTGTACCCCAGCACCAGGTCTTTTAAATACCTCCAGAGAGTTAATTCTTCATAGCCTTGTGGCAAAGAGCCTGCCTGTCACTATATCAAGGGATCTATTTCCTGTCCTCATGGAAATGATGTAAAGATTTAATATTCTTTAACTGGCCATGCAAGTCATTGAAGAGGTGGTTGCAAAAATTCATGCAATAGATCTGAAGTACCACAGTGGGTGTTGCTTCAGAGTTTAATTTTAGGGTACAGCTGGAATAGGCATGGAATAGTAATAAAAAACTGGGGAAGGGCTTTTAATCTGGAAGACTTAATAGAAAAGATCTGGAAGAGAACAGAAGACATCTGGAAGAGTTAATAGAAAAGGAAATGTTCCTAGGACACCCAGATGAATAGATACTGAGTCATTTGCATGCTACTCACTTGGTGATAACTGCTCAGAGCGTGATCTGTGGCAAGTGAGCTTCATACCAGGGTGTTTTGAGTAGCCAAATCCAAGGAAATCCAAGCAGTGGTTGATGGCTGCGACTGAACTTTAAACAGGGAAGGAACAAAAAGGGTCCAAAAGCCAAGCTTATGATTAATGGCAGCTCAACCAAACTTTTAAGGCTTTTTGTTGCACATTGATTTAAAGAGATGGATGGGCACAATTAGGAGTGCAATTCAGAGTGGAAATAAAATTGACCGTATCAAATTGCTTCGTTATATTTTTATCATTACTTCTGTTAGTGGTTTGGTTTTCTTTTCCCCCTACAAATTATCAAAAGTAGCTCAATATGAAGAAATTGCAGCATTCTGTCATGTTGTCCAAAGCCTCTAGAACAAAGGAAAATGAATGGATAGCTATTGAACTGTGCAGAATAGCTGCTTTGCTAACTCCAAATTTGATTGAGCCATCTGATGATTGATGTCAATGACTCCGAGAAAGCAACGTGGTGAATTTTTCTACCCCAGAAATAACTCAGTAGAGAGAAATTGCTTCACTAGATCCTAAACTCTGGCAAAAATACTGTGTTTGTCTGTATGTGTAGTGTGTGTGTGTGTGTGTAGGAGAACTCTGCCTGTAGGTACACACACACACACATAGATATGTATATATATATGTATATGTGTATGTGTATGTGTGTAAGTATGTGTGTGTATACCTATACCTATATCTATACCTGTATCTATATCTATATCTATACCTGTATCTATATCTATATCTATATCTATATCTATATCTATATCTATATCTATATCTATATCTATATCTATATATCTATATATCTATATCTATATCTATAGATCTATATCTATATCTATA
>WBNM01009693.1:0-12679 GCA_013399055.1 Ramphastos sulfuratus | reverse complement strand
TATGATTCTATGATTCTATTTACCGGAGGCCAAACTGCTGTTGCCTGAGTCACCTTAGTGGTGGCATCTGCTGCTCCTCCTGTGTTTTCCCAGCACTTAACAGGGAAAGTGAGAGCACATCTGCATGTCAAAAACACTCCTGTTTGCGTTTTGCTTTCCAGGAAACACTTGCAGTGACAAACGCCTGGACCTGGTCTTCATCATTGACAGCTCTCGCAGCGTGCGGCCGTACGACTTTGAGAAGGTGAAGGAGTTCATTGTGACCATCCTGCGGTTCCTGGACGTCAGCCCTGAGGCCACCCGCGTGGGTCTGATCCAGTACGGCAGCACGGTCAAGCAGGAGTTTGCGCTGAAGACCTTCGGGAGGAAGCAGGAGATAGAAAGGGCGGTGAGGAGGATGATGCACCTGGCGACGGGCACCATGACCGGCCTGGCGCTGCAGTACGCGGTCAGCATCGCCTTCTCGGAGTCAGAGGGAGCGCGCCCGCTGGCACAGAACGTGCCCCGCGTCATCATGATAGTGACGGACGGCAGGCCGCAGGACCCTGTGGCAGAGGTGGCTGCCAAGGCGCGGAACTCGGGCATCTTGATCTTTGCCATCGGGGTGGGAAGAGTGGATCTGAACACGCTGAAGGCCATTGGGAGCGAGCCACACGAGGAGCACATCTTCCTGGTGGCTAATTTCAGCCAGATCGAGACCCTCACCTCCGCCTTCCAGACCAAGCTTTGTGGTAAGGTTTTTGTCTGAAGAGGCCAGTGCTGAGGGGAAAGTAAAACAACNGGCGTGACCAGTGCTAAGTACAGGGGCAGAATAACCTCCCTGGCTACACTGTTCCTGATCCAGGCCAGGATGCCATTGGCTCTCCTGGAATTGTGCATGGTGATTGCCACAGAATCATAGAATGCTCTGGGCTGAAAGAGACCTCCAAAGGTCATCTAGTTCAACCCCCACCTCAGTCAGCAGGGACATTCTCCACCAGATCAGGTGTCCAGTTCTGGGCCTCTCACTTCAAGAGGAACTTCAGAGAACTGCTAGAAAGTGTCCAGCTCAGAGCCCCAAAGCTGCTGCAGACAGTGAACATCTCCTGTGAGGCCAGGCTGAGGGAGCTGGGGCTGGGAGCTTGGAGCACAGGAGCCTGAGGGCTGCCCTCATTGCTGTGCTAAAGATGTGCAGGGCAGTGTCAGGAGGACAGAGCCAGGCTCTGCTCAGGGGTGGCCAAGGGCAGCACAAGGGGCACTGGGCGCCAGCTGGAGCAGAGGAGGTGCCACAGGAACAGAAGGGAACACTTCTTCCTGTGAGGGTCGCAGATCCCTGGAGCAGGCTGCCCAGAGAGGTTGTGGAGTCTCCTCTGGAGACTTTCCAAACCCATCTGGATGTGTTTCTGTGAGAGGTGCCCTGGGTAATGCTGCCCTGGGAGAGGGGTTGAACTGGATGGTCTTCCCAGGTCCCTTCCAATTCGTGATATTTTGTGGTTCTCTGATTCTTTTTGACTTTTTAAAAATTATTATTATTTATTCGTTCTAATCTGTATACTTAACATCATTTTCTTTTGGAGTTTTTTTCCTGAGATATAATTATGAAAGGTTTTCTTAGAGATTTGACACTGAGCTGAGGCATTTTCAGCAGAGTCTAGCAAAAGAATGCATGGGGAGACTGAATGCTCACTCATCTTTGGGGCTGCTTTTGCCAGAAAAGAACTGAGGCTTATTGTCAGGGTAGCCTGGAGAATTTTCCTTACTTGGGCTTTTCCACAACTGTTTGAAAGAGCACCAGGGCTCCAGCTGAACTACATCAGCCCAAAACCCCAGCACAGACATTCACCAGATAATAGATTTGTTCCTGTTTATTCCTTGCTGTATTATTAGCTGGCCTAGGAAGATCCATTTCACATCAAGAAAGGGTAAACTTAAACTGGGCCTGAGAGTTTCAGCAGGAGGAGCAGCAAATGCTTCAAAACTTCACCTTACTGGATTTTTGTCACTGAGTTTTAGAAACAGATCCATGACAAGTGCCACTTAATTTGGGGTTTTTTGCTTTGTTTTATTTTGGTTTTCTGACTGAACAGTGTCCTGTAAATACACTGGAGTTGTACAGCTCACTTTTAATCCAGATAGATGTGATCCTCACCCCTCTGCAGATGGAGGGGTGGAGGTGACAAGAATTGGCTGCTGCCTCCTTTTCTAAGGGCTATTGCTGGGTCATGAGTTCACAGGATCCACAGGCTCACAGGATGTCAGGGGTTGGAAGGGACCTAAAGAGATCATCCAGTCCAACCCCCCTGACAGAGCAGGACCAGACAATCTAGCTCAGGGCACACAGGAACACATCCAGACAGNATGTCTGAAAATGCACTTAAAAATCCAAGGCCCAGATGCAACAGAGAATTTAAGGTGTCAGATTCTTAGTTAATATCAGTTTAAAGGACTAAATTGCTGGTAGGATCCTTAGCATTTTATTGAGGCTGGGCATTGGAGTGGGCTGCCCAGGGAGGTGGTGGAGTCAACAACCCTGGATGTGTTTTAAAGACATCTGGGAGTCATGCTTGGGGATATGGTTTAGGGTGCACCTTGTAGAGCAGGGTTAATGGTTGAGCTTGGTGATCCTGAGGGGCTTTGCCAACCTGAATGTCTCTGTGATTTCTGTGAAGCAATGTCCAGCTCACTGAATTTCAAGAGAGCAGCCTAAGCATCCCCAAGCTCTGCTTCATAGAATCATAGAATGGTTTAGGTTGGAAGGGACCTCAAAGCTCAGCCAGTTCCAACGCCTGCCATAGGCAGAGACACCTCCCACTAGTACAGGTCACTCAAGGCCTCATCCAACCTGGCCTTGAACACCTCCAGGGAGGTTGTGGAGCACAGAATCACAGAATGTGTTCGGACTTCCCATTCTGTGCTTCCATGCTCCACAACCTCCCTGGGCAACCTGTGCCAGTGCCTCACCACCCTCACTGGAAAGAACTTCCTCCTAACATCCAGTTTCAATCTCCCCTCTGCCAGTGCAAACCCATTGCCCCTTGTCCTGTCATTGCAAGACCATGTCAGTAGTCCCGCCCCAGCCTTCCTGTAGACCCCTTCAGATACTGGAAGGCTTCCTAGAGCTCCTACATTCACAGACTCACAGAATGGTCTGGGTTGGAAGAACCTTCAAAGGTCATCTAGTCCAACCCCCTCTGCAGTCAGCAGGGACATCCTCAACTAAATCAGGTTGCCCAGAGCCCTGTCAAGCCTCATCTTGAATATCTCCAGGGCTTCCTCCTAGGACATGTGGCTAGTTTTAAGTCCTACCTAGCACAGGCTCAGAGGTAGCACCATGACAGTGGGACTGAACCTCTGGCCACCTTGTTTCTTTACTAGAGCACCTGAAGGCAGCCTTCTGCTATGCAGAACACTGGGCTGCATGCTGTGGGAAAATACCTTGGTCCCTGAGCTAGCCTTGTATTTGAGTTGTTTTTATGTCTGTGCTGTGTCTTCATGGTTCCTATGAAGAATGAAACCTGACCAAGTGATGAAGGTCTGTGAGGGAGATAAAAAGCAAACCACTGCTTACCCATGGGTGGCAGAGATTGCCCAGTGCCCACCTTGAGGTGTTAGAGAGCAGCCCAGTGGAAAGGGACATGGAGGTGCTGGTGAATGAGAAGCTGAACATAAGCAGGCAGTGTGAGCTTGCAGCCTAGAAGGCAAATCACATCCTGGGCTGCATCTAAAGCAGCATTGCCAGCAGAGCCAGAGAGGGAATTCTGCCACTTTGCTCTGCTCTGGTGAGACCTCACCTGCAGTACTGCATCCAGCTCTGGAGCCCTCATTATAGGAAGGACATGGACCTGATGGAGCAGGTACAGAGGAGGCCACTGAAATGATCAGAGGCTTGGAGCAACTGAGGACAGGGTGAAGGAGCTGGGGGTGTGCAACCTGAAGAAGAGAAGGCTCCAGGGGGACCTAATGGCAGCCTGCCAGTGCCTGAAGTGGGCTACAGGAAGGATGCTGTTTGCAAAGGCCTGCAGGGACAGGATGAGGGGCAAAGGGTTCAAGCTTGAGAAGAGCAGATTTAGATTGGATGTTAGGAACAAGTTCTGCACCATGAGGGTAGTGGAGCACTGGAACAGGTTGCCTAGGGAGGTGGTTGAGGCCCTTTCCCTGGAGACATTCAGGGTGAGGCTTGACAGAGCCCTGGGTGACCTGGGCTGGGGGGGATGTCCCTGCTGACTGCAGGGGGCTGGCCTGGATGACCTCTGGAGGTCCTTTCCAGCGCAGACCATTCTATGATTCTGTGATTCCAGTAGCTATAAGAACAATCCCTGTACAGTGGTTGTGCTCCATCCTCTGCTAAGTCAAACTTTCTCTGCAGTTGCTGCTAAAGATATGAGGGTTCCAAAAACAGCAGCTGAAGCTAGGGGATCCCAAGGGCCTCTTTGTGTTACCAGTTAGAAGTGAACAGTGTGCTGGGGAATTGGAGGAAGGAGTGAAACGAGCTGAAAACTCAGGAGAAGAGAAACAGCAATAGGGACAGAATCCAGGAAACTAAGTGGAGATTGAACAGAAGAAGAGGGAGAGGGACAAAGATTGAACAGAAGAAGAGTGAGAAATACAAGAGTTGGGATGGAGCAGCCAGCACCAAATAAAGTATTTATTATTCTCCTGTGAAGTAGCCAGAGCTGTCATTCCAGAGGGGGGTCAAGATTGTCAGGATTGCTAACTGCCTTTAAAGATTTGGCTCAGTGCAGTTCCTGCTCTGATTTTCTGGAGGATATAGCACTTTAAGACTCCAGACACAGCTCTACAGCCTTCACTTGTAGAGGAGAGAGTCCTGCATTCTTCTCACTGAGAGGGGATCTGATCAGCAGTGTCTATAAATATCTGAGGGGTGGGTGTCAAATGCAGGGGGCCAAACTCTTTCCAGTGGTGCACAGTAACGAGACAAGGAACAAAGGATACAGACTTGAACACCTCACCACGAGGAAAAACTTCTTTACAGTGAGGGCGGCAGAGCCCTGGAACAGGCTGCCCAAGGGAGTTGTGAAGTCTCCTTCTCTGGAGGCTTTCAAACCCCTCCTGGATGCATTCCTGTGCAGAGTACCCTGGGTGATCCTAGTTTTGGCAGAGGAGTTGGACTGGATGATGTCTGGAGGTCCCTTCAAGCCTCTTAGATTCTGCAATTCTTGCAAACAGACTCAAGTGTCTCCAGCTGAACACATACCATGTGAAGATTGAAGCTTGCTTGGAGATACAGATATTATTGTCTCACCTGAAGTCAAATGAGGACTCTGTGGCATAGAGATAAGCCATATTTTCTATAGTCACAGAATAGACCTTCCAGATCACCCAGTCCAACTTCCCACCAAGCACTGAAGAGTCAACACTAAATCATATCCTTAAGTTCCAGGCCCCAGAAACTGAATGTTCTCTAGAACAGTTTGTACTTAAATTCCATTTATTCTCTCAATTTGAATGTGGTAAGGCTGTTTCATTATCTTTCTGGGATCACCATGTAATTAGTGTTATGTTTAGATCTCCATTCCAGATGTAATTTCATGTCCAAAAGCATCCCACCAGTGTCAGCCAGACAGAGAAGCTCCCCAGGAGCCAGCAGTGCCCTCCTGCAGCCCAGCAGGCAGCTGTGTGCTGGCTGCAGCCAGAGGAGTGTGGGCAGCAGGGCAGGAGAGAGGATTCTGCCCCTTGGCTCTGCTCTGCTCAGACCTCACCTCCAATCCTGTCTCCAGTTCTGGTGTGTCCAGCAGAGGAAGGACACAGAGCTGCTGGAGTGAGTCCAGAGGAGGCCACAAAGATGAGCCAAGGGCTGGAGCAGCTCTGCTGTGAGGATAGGCTGAGGGAGCTGGGGGTGTGCAGCCTGGAGAAGAGAAGACTCGAGGGGGACCTTAGAGCTGCCTGCCAGTGCCTGAAGAGATCCTGCAGGAAGGCTGCAGAGAAACTTTTGCTGAGGGTGTCCAGAGACAGGCCAAGGGGGAATGGTTTGAAGCTGAGGCGGGGCAGGGTTAGACTGGAGCTGAAGAAGAAGTTCTTCAGTGTGAGGTTGGTGAGATTGGAACAGGCTGCTCAGGGAGGTTGTGGCTGTCTCCTCCCTGGGGATGTTCAAGGCCAGGTTGGATGAGGCCTTGAGCAGCAGAGTCTAGCTGAGAGGTGTCCCTGCCCATGGTGGGGAGGTTGGAGCAGGTGATTTCTGAGCTCCCTTCCAACCTGAGCCATTCTGTGATTCTATGATTAAATTCCTACTTTGAGAAATGAATGCAGAGTACTCTTTGGTGGGGATGTTTTGTTTGTTACAGTCTTAGGGACATAAACTTCCTTTTTATTTTTCCTAATTGCTGTCAACACTTAATGTGAAATTTCTAAACTAATTTCATAAAATGTACTCCTTTTTTTTTCCTCATTTGATCTTGTGGACACAAGGAAGTAAGCCCAGCAGTTAATAACATCTTCCTTTGTCTCTTCCAGTGCCCCACATGTGCAGCGTTGTCGAGCATGGCTGTGATCACTTCTGCATTAACACTCCTGGCTCCTACACCTGCAGCTGTAAACAAGGATACATTCTGAATGCTGACCACAGGACCTGCAGCAGTAGGTTCTCTCTCCTACTTTCTTCATGCTACCAAAGAGTGCTTTTTTTGTTGGGCTCAGAAGGAGGGACCAAGCTTGGTTATCTAACCAGTGGTAATCACCAGAAAGAGTCTGAAAAGATGAAGTTCTTGTTCTGTTTTTTGTGTAAATGTGTTTCAGAAAGGTGTGTAAGAACTTCTCATTTTCATGCAGAGCTCCACAGAGGTGCACTGTGACTTCATCACGTGTGCACATTATTGGAGTAGTAAGGGCAAGAGTGAAGCAACAATGAAAGCAAGAACTGTTTCTGTCAGAGATTCATAGGTGCATTCACAGAATGGGTTAGGTTGGTAGGGGCCTTAAAGACCATCCAGTTCCAATCCCCCTGCCATGGGCAGGGACACCTCCCACCAGCCTAGGTTGCTCAAGGCCTCATCCAAGCTAACTTTGAACACCTCCAGGGAGGGAGCAGCCACAACCTCCCTGGGCAACCTGTGCCAGTGTCTCACCACCCTCACTATAAAGAATTTCTTCCTAGTTTCCAGTCTAAATATGCCCTCCTCAAGCTTCAATCCATTGCCTCTCATCCTAGCACTACAAACCCCTGTGAAAAGTCCCTTCCTGGCTTTCTTCTAGCCCCCTTCAGGGTAGGTACCAGAAGGTTGCTCTAAGGTCTCCCTGGAGCCTTTTCTTCTCTAGGCTGAACAGCCCCAGTTGTTGATCTCTGAAGTCCCTTCCAATCTAAGCCGTTCTATGATCCATCATTATCTTAAACAAATCATGTAATCCTATTTTTAGTTACCTGTGGAAAATGTACTTGATAAAACTGCAGTTTCTTATCCCATGACAGTGCATGGAGTCAAGTGAAACTTGCCAAACAGATTATAGCTGGAAGACAAATTTTAGGGAACATCTTTTCTTGAAGCTGGAGGAGGCAGTCATGGTGAGAGCTTAGGATGTAACTCTCACAGCTGCTCCTTTAGAATTAAGATGAAGGATGCAGGCTCAAACCTTGTCCTTGTGTTTGAACTCACATCTCAGGAGAGATAGCTTGGGATCAGAGGGTGGAATGTGCTGGAAGGTGTCCAGAGAAGGGCCATGACGATGATCAGAGGACTGGAGCTGCTCTGCTGTGAGGACAGGCTGAGAGAGTTGCGGCTGTTCAGTCTGGAGAAGGCTCCAAGGAGACCTTATTGTGGCCTTCCAGCATCTGAAGGGGGCTACAGGAAAGCTGGGGAGGGACTTTATAGGCTGTCAGGTAGTGATAGGACTGGGGGGGAATGGAGCAAAACTAGAAGTAGGGAGATTCAAATTGGGTGTTAGGAAGAAGTTCACCATGAGGGTGCTGAGACACTGGCACAGGTTGCCCAGAGAGGTGGTGGAAACCTCATCCCTGGATGTTTTTAAGGCCAGCCTGGATGTGGCTGTGGGCAACCTGATTTAGTGGAAGATGTCCCTGCCCCTGGCAGGGGGATTGGAACTGGATGACCCTTGAGATCCCTTCCAGCCCTGACAATTCTGTGATTCTTAGACTCCCTTGATTAGTTTTTTATTTTGTATCAAATACTTAATGACCAAGGAAGCAGCAAGAACATGTCAGTACCTGAGGTGAGTCTGCAGCTCAGCAATGAGAGTCTTTACATGTGTGGTGGGACACATGGGTTCAGTCAGAGCCTCAGCAANTCCAACCTGGCCTTCAACACCTCCAGGGAGGGAGCAGCCACAACCTCCCTGGGCAACCTGTGCCAGTGCCTCACCACCCTCACTGCAAACAACTTCCTCCTAACATCCAGTCTAAATCTCCCCTCTGCCAGTTCAAACCCATTGCCCCTTGTCCTCTCATTACAAGACCTTGTCAATAGTCCCTCCCCAGCCTTCCTGTAGGCCCCCTTCAGATTCTGGAAGGCTACTCTAAGGTCTCCTGGAAGCCTTCTCTTCTCCAGGCTGCAGAGCCCCAACTCTCTCAGCCTGTCCTCATAGCAGAGCTGCTGCAACCCTCTGAGCAACTTTGTGGCCTCCTCTGGACCCGCTCCAACAGTTCTATGTCCTTCCTGTGCTGGGGGCTCCAGAACTGTACACAGTACTCCAGGTGGGGTCACTGGCCCATCTGTAGTCATTAGCTCACGAATAGCCATTGCCTTCAGCTGAAGGAATGATCTCCTCAGCCTGGGGTGACTGATCCTGCTAGCTTTCGTTGTTTGACACACTTGGCATCCTCTGCCTTAACATGATCTCATCTCTAAAGAGTTGTTGGTAGCTTCCTGACATTTGTTCATCCATGGTCTGCCTGTGTGCTCTGGAAGGTGAATGAATTAAAGACTCCTGCAATTGTGTGTTGCAGCTCAGGACCTGTGTGCAGTGGAGCAGCATGCTTGTGAGCAGATTTGTGTCAACACTCCTGGGTCCTACGTCTGCCAGTGCTACGAAGGCTACGAGCTGCATGCAAACAGAAAGAACTGTGTTGGTGAGTATGAGTTGAGTGACTCACATTTGCTCTTGACACCAAAGACAAACTCACTGGAATATTGTGTCCAGTTCTGGGCCCCTCAGGTCAAGAGGGACCTCAGGGAACTGCTTGAGAGAGTCCAGAAGCCCCCAAGCTGCTGCAGGCAGTGCAACATCTCCTGTGAGGCCAGGCTGAGGGAGTTGGGGCTGGGAGCTTGGAGCAGAGGAGCCTGAGGGCTGCCCTCATTGCTGTGCTAAAGATGTGCAGGGCAGTGCCAGGAGGACAGAGCCAGGCTCTGCTCAGGGGTGGCCAAGGCCAGCACAAGGGGCATTGGGTGCCAGCTGGAGCAGAGGAGGTGCCATGGGAACAGAAGGTGAAACTTTTTGTCTGTGAGGGTGACAGATCCCTGGAGCAGGCTGCCCAGAGAGGCTGTGGAGTCTCCTTCTGTGGAGACTTTCCAAACCCACCTGGATGNGAACTGTTTGGAGTGGGTCCAGAGGAGGCTACGGAGATGCTCAGAGGGCTGCAGCAGCTCTGCTATGAGGAGAGACTGAGAGAGTTGGGGCTCTGCAGCCTGGAGAAGAGAAGGCTTCCAGGAGACCTTAGAGTAGCTTTCCAGTATCTGAAGGGGGCTACAGGAGGGCTGAGGAGGGACTATTGACAAGGTCTTGCAATGACAGGACAAGGGGCAATGGATTTGAACTGGCAGAGGGGAGATTTAGACTGGATGTTAGGAGGAAGTTCTTTACAGTGAGGGTGGTGAGACATTGTCACAGGTTGCCCAGGGAGGTTGTGGCTGCTCCCTCCCTGGAGGTGTTCAAGGCCAGGTTGGATGAGGCCTTGAGTGACCTGTTCTAGTGGGAGGTGTCCCTGCCTATGGCAGGGGGTTGGAACTGGCTGAGCTTTGAGGTCCCTTCCAACCTTACCATTCTATGATTCTATGATTTTGCCTCAATATCTTAGCACATCTTTGCAAAGAGAGGAAAGGAATTGTTAAAACAAATTATTGCCTCTTAAAGCAGCTTGGGATGCTCAGGAGTTTAAAGTAGTGAACAAATGACTTAGCTGGCAAAGAATGGGAACCTGTCTCCTTAAACATCTGTGAAGCTGAGCACATTCACTGTCTTCTGCAGAAAGAATCAGGCAAACTTGTCTAGTGTGAGCCTGGCAGCTCTTTGGGGAGAGCACAACTGCTTTGTGGCTTGTCCTTAATTCCTTCCAAGACTTACTTTGTGAAGAAACAGCTTAATCTGCAAAGAAATATAAAAAAAACAAACCCAAAACCAAAACCAACCAAACAATAATAATAATAATAATAAAGGAACTTCTTTAGCACTTTGGAATGGACCTGACCAAGTCAAACTCTACAGAATTATCTTATTACCCTTCAGGAATCTGTCTTGAAAATAATGGAAATATGAAGTAAGTGACTGGACTACTCATGATGTTTTATTTCTGTCCTATAAAAGGTGTTACATAAGCAAAATGGCAATGGTGAGCATCAGCCTGCAGCTCTCAGGCTTCCTAGCTGCAGCTGCTTTGTACACGATGAATCTGGAGCACATTAGAGGGAGCGAATGTAGAGTGATGATCCTTAGTGCAGAAGGTATTGCCATGGGTCTCCTTTATACTCAGGTCATGGAAACAGCTCTTAAGAAAAAATACAGCTGGGAGGCAACTAAGGAAAACTAGAGCAATTCCAGGACTGGGACAGAAGGCAGAGCTAAATCAGACAAACTTTGCTACGCCCTGGTCTGCGGTGTGAACATCTGGACAGAGTTACTGACAAGCATGGCTCCTAGTTCTGACAAAACATTTTGAGGAGGCTTCTGACAGAGGGCAGGAGAGATGATCCAGGACTGACATCAAATCTGACTTACCCACTGGTGTGGAGAGTGCACTGCTGTTTTGGAGAAAGGCTCTTCATGACAGAGGTGTTGCCAGCTCTGCCTCACAGCTGCTGTGTGTAACTAGCACCATGCTGGTTCCAGTTTTGTTTTTCTCATTGCACCTGTTTGTCATTTCCAGTTGTTGACTACTGTGCTTTGGATAACCAAGGTTGCCAACATGAATGTGTTAACACTGAGGACTCCTATTACTGCAGATGCTACCCGGGGTTCCTTTTAAATCCAGACAAAAGAACCTGCAGAAGTAAGTTGTGCTAAGGTTGGATTATGAACAGTTCTTTCTTCTTCTTTCTCCCAATTCTCAGCAGTGATATTCCCACTGGTCCTGAGAATACTGAGCAGGTGGAGAAAATGTTGGGAGTGTCCTGAAGGGCAACACAAGTTAGGAAGAAATTCTTTACAGTGAGGGTGGTGAGACACTGGCACTGGTTGCCCAGGGAAGTTGTGGAGCACAGAATCACAGAATGTGATCTTTGATCACATTGGGTGATTCTGTGCTCCACAAGCTCCCTGGAGGTGTTCAAGGCCAGGTTGGATGAGGCCTTGAGTGACCTGTTCTAGTGGGAGGTGTCCCTGCCTATGGTGGGGGCTTTGGAACTGGCTGAGCTTTGAGATCCTTCCCAACCTAAACCATTCTATGATTCTATAAGCTGTTTTGGGAGTAGTTTGGCTTCTGGGGGGAAGGGCTAAGGGTAGAACAGTGAAAATCAAGTTAGCATGAGAGCTCTTTGGAACAAAAGTGTCCCCCATATGTTGCAAATCATACATTCATGGAATGGTTTAGGTTGGAAGGGGCCTTCAAGACCACCCAGTTCCAACCCCCCTGCCATGGGCACGGACACTTCCCACCAGCCCAGATTGTTCAAGGCCTCATCCAAGCTGATCTTGAACACCTCCTGGGAGGGAGCATCCCTAACCTCCCTGGGCAACCTGTTCCAGTGTCTCACCACTTGCACTATAAATAATTTCTTCCTAATCTGCAGTTTCAATCTGCCCACCTCAAGCTTCAATCCATTCCCTCTCATCCTATCAATACTAGCCCTTGTAAAAAGTCCCTTCATGCTGCCTTTGAGCCAGCATAAACAACATGAAGAAACAAACTTCAGATCCCTGAATTTAAAATGCTTGTGAATTGAAAACCTTTAACATAAATTTCTATGTGTTTGGTTTGCATTCTGAATCTCAGGGATGATCACCAACTAGCTGAGGCTCATACCCATGCCAGGTGTGCATCTCTGCATCAGCAAACAGCCCTGGGCCTGGGGCACAAGCTCCTGAGACCCTGTGATTATCTCCCAGTCCTGGGTTTCCTTTCAAAAGCACAAAGCAAGCTTTCAAGCTCTTGACTACAAAGAAAAGCTGGGAAATTTAAACATTAGCAGCAGAGTCATGCACATCTGACAGTTGTTTGGGAATTACTGCAGCTTCTCTGAATGCAATACAAGGGACAGGGCCCAGGAGGACAATTCTGCCAACACCAACAGTCCTCTAAGTGTGGCTGGAAGAGAGCAGCAAATTCAAACTGTCAGTGAGGCAGGCAGAGGTCACTCCTTGCTACCAGGTTAACTGTTATGAGGACTTCTGCTGCTCTTGCTGCTCCCCTCAAGAGAGCAGGTTCACAGATTGCATTGGTTTGGAAGAGAAGACCCTCAAAGGTCATCTTGTCCAAGCCCTCTGTGAGTCAGCAGGGACACTTCAAGATAGATTGGGCTGCCTAGGGACACATCAAGTCAGATTATGAATGTGTGGTCCACCTGTGCTGTGAGGACAGGCT